>BJCO01465546.1:0-15875 GCA_018326465.1 Flaveria floridana
ACAGTACAGAGTTGTATTTTACAGAAAAGAGTATTTTCATATACAACATATAGAAAGTATTTTATAACGTATAAAAACTAGAGTTCACTCAGCAACGTTGACTTTTATGCATTTTCAGTTGGCAGGTAAATATTGTTGAGGATGGCATGAGGGGGAGGCTACTCGGCAAGACAAGGCTGACATCCATCTGTATTTTAATTCTATTGTTGTTTTGTAATGCAATTGAACAACCCTTTTTTTGTGACTCATGAACAATATTGTATTGCTTAACAACAGTAGTTATAAGTAAATGAATGGTTTTATTATACGAAATTCCATTGTGTATATTATGAAATGAATATTAATTGGTAACTATGATGCAATGAATGACCAACTGTGAGGTGCCCGGGATCGGGGCCTTACATTATGATTATCTAACTATGTTTGTCATGATATTGACTAACTGCGACATAAGTCTCCATTTATATCGGGTGACGTCATGATACGTTTGTTTTCATCATTTAATGCATCTATATTAACTATCAATGTGTTATGACGATGTCATCCGTTACATCCTCGTGTTTTAGATATAATTGGGGGTGTGACATAATAAGTGAAAGCTACAAGAATGAATGATATGTTGTGTAGATATCTTCATCGGAGTATTGATTATACTAAAGTTAGACGTAGGATGACCAACGATAGGGTGACTAAGAAGGATTTGTTTTTTATTTTGTCTAATTAACAGGAGGCCGTGCAACCTGACATATATGTTTGTTTATTATTTTACTAGTTGCACGAAAATAAAAAAAAGGGCAGACGTATTTGTGAGGTATGTATGTTACTCTCCTTGTTGAGTCTTTACTGTTTCCTACCCCCGAGAACTTGCCAAGGCTAAATTGGCCGGTTCTTATGTCTAGGTTTGTTGATTGTGAACATCTTATACAGATGGAAATGATTGTAGATTATCCGCAAGCTAGGTGGAGGCTTAAACACAATAATCAAATGCGGGTACCCTCATATCAATACCCTGTTAAATACCCGTATCAATAAAAATGTATTTTTTTGTATTTGTGAAAATGTAATTTTGTTTTTATTTGTATAATAATGTGATTTTCTTTTAGTTATATAAAATTGTAATTTACTTTTTCTTTGTATATAAAATAAAAATACATTAAAAAATTAAAACATAAAAATAATATTATCACAATAATGACAGACAAGAGATGATGATAATATTATTACAATGATAGCAGACATAAAGGCATTCAACATTATTGGAATTTCACAATTTATCATAAGTTTATTTATTTGATATTAATTGAATATCAATATTTCTATAAATTCATGATTCACAATTCACAATTACTCATATTTATTCATAATTCATTCACAATTTCTTCATAATTTGACTTTGTAATGTCTAAATTTCATAATGATTAGGTATACCAAACAAGAGAGTAGTTAATGGATTGGGTGCAAAACACCGCACACACTATTGGATACGTTATTGTCACACAAAAAACGAAGAAGACCGTATACGGCTTCGTAAACAAGGCATTCCTTATGTGCGATTATGGTGGTGTATACAAGTAACATCTGATTCAATCACACATTCAGCCACAAAAAAACAGGATGTCCATTTCAACTTTTAGAAAAATATCATGAAAAAGATGGATGTTGGAAAATACATGTTGTGTGTGACCAACATAACCATAAACCATCTAAATTTCTAGAGGGTCATGCTTATGCAAAAAGATTGTCTAAAGAGGAGCACGCATTGCGGAAGGCCTTACAAGAAAGAATATGTAGTCACATGATATTATTACGGCATTAAAAGAAAATAATGATAAAAATGTCTACAATTGAAACTGTGTATAATGCATAGACAAGGATATGAAAGTTGAATAAAGTGGAAGCACCCTATGCAATCCATTCTCCAATCTTTGTAGATGGGTGGATACATCTATGATTTTACTACAGATGACGAGTCAAATCAATTAAATGATTTATTTTTTGTCAATCCCACTTCACTAAAAATATGATGTGCGTTTCCGCATGTGATTGTTTTAGATTGCACGTACAAGACAAACATGTATCGCATCTCTTTTCTTCAAATTTTTGGCTTAACTTCAATAAACAAGACATTTTGTATTGCTTTCGCGTTCATACGAAATGAAAAGAAAGAGAACTTCAAGTGGGTTGTAAATTGTCTGAGAAAGACACTGGATGACTATATGCTATCATATGTCATAGTCACAGATAGAGAGTTGGCTAATGCATGTATGCCAAGTAACTTTCCCAAAAGCAACCTGATAATTTTGTAGATATCACATACAGGAGAACATCAGAAAACATTGCAGGCTATCTTTCAACAATGGATGATCATGCCTTACAAAGGAATTTATCGCTAACAGATTTAATGTAATTCTTCAATGCTTATCTACCATTGAAACTACAACTTATTTTCCACTCTAGGCAGGTCCACACGATCTCATGTACTACCAATTCATTATTATTGTACATGTGTATGGAGAGTGAATATCCAATGTCTTCCAAAAAGCCGTTGTTGAATTTTCACAAAAGTAATAATACGAATGTCTGCAAATAAATGTGTGATGAGAGACCTCAAATATACAATCAATGTATACTTTAATATAGATTAGATTAGTCTCATTTGTATTTTTAAGTACTCATATTATAAAGTTCTAAAATTATTTATTTATTTATTTTTGTATTTTGATTTCTAATAACATAAATAAAATATTTTAAGTTATATAGTTATATACTTATATACATATATAAATTATTTAAATTATATTATAAAAATATGAACTATATAAATTTATTTGTATTTCTAAGTATTCATATTATAAAGTTCAAAATTTAATCATTTTTAATTTATTTATCTATTTTATTTCTAATAATATAAGTAAAATAAGTTTTATTTGTATTTCTAAGTATTTATATATAAATTATTTAAATTATATTATGAAAGTATGAATTACATAAGTTTTATTTGTATTTCTAAGTATTCAAATTATAAAGTTTAAAAATTAGTCATTTTCTGATTTAATTATATATTTCATTTCTGATAATATAGATCATATATGTTAACTTATGTAGTTATATACATATATAAATTAAATTTTTTAATAAAAGATATATAATATAAACTATATACATATAAAAATTTGAATTATATAATGTGTGTATATATATATGTATATATATACGGGTAGGTTATACTATAAAGGGATTTAACCTAAAAAGTGTAACAAACAATGTGAGCTTGACACGTGTATTTCTATTATTTTAAAAAATAGGATATTTTGATCATTGTGCCAAATATTTCAGCTCGTGTATTATACGTTCATTGTGTCAAATATAATTTTATTGTGTTATATATTTTACATCATTTGTTATATATATTAATCATTGTGTTTTACGTTTTAGATTATTTTTTGATATTTTTCTCATTAATTATATAGATTTGATATCTATCATTATGTTTTACAATTAAAAATACAATGTGATATAATTTCACTAATATGTTTTTTATAACTTATAGTGTTGAAGATAATATAATGTGTTGTTTTTGTCATTATTTTTTATCATTGTTGTTGAGACAGGATCGGACCGGCCGGTCCGACCGCGAATCGGGGCCTGGTCCGGTCCGGTCAGAGGTGGTTCGTTTTTGGTAGGTTGAACCGGCGAACCGGGCCGGTTCCGACCGGTTTTCAATTTTTTTTTATTTTTTTTTATTTTAGTGGGTAAAAACGGGGTGTTAAACCGACACAGTGACGATCAAAAGACACAATGAAACATTTGTGTTATTTTATCATTGTTTTTAATGTATTAGATTAATTAGTTATTAATTTATTATTGTATTATACATATTAAAGATACATAATAATGTTATTCAACCATTATATGTTTTTTTAAATTCATCATTTTAGATAACACAATAGTATTCAAGAAAACACAATAAACAACAAAAGACACAATGACTGCACTAAATACACAATGACCAGATATGAGTTTAAAACGTAAAAAACATATTATTTTTTATATAACAATACTATACTCGTTTTAAAGAGAGAAAAAATCTCGTTTTTATGGTGTAGTTTTTATAAAAAAATAATAAAAATGTCATACATAAAAGTTATGACCGTTTAAAAAAGTAGTGAGAGCTTGCAAAAAGTAAACAAAAATGATTATTTTTAAAATATATCTCTAACAAACTTTTTCCTACGATTTAATCTCAGCCATTGATAAAAAAATTGATGGTTAAGATTACTTTTTACACTTTTTAGATTTAGTGGACTTTTTATTTGAACTATTCTCTATATATACATACAAATAGTTTGTAAAGAAGAAAATAATACTAAACTCTAAAAGTAAATGCTCATTTACAGCCTTTCTAGCAGTCGTTTACAATCTTGTCACATCACCGACAATTAACTATAAACGGTCTTCTACATAAACGGTCGTTTACAGTGTTGAAAAACAATCGTTTATTTTGTCTGGTATAAAATGCGGAACTAAGGATGCATGAAACAACAACCCAACGTAAAAGACCTTTAGGTTTGTGTGATTTCATATTCATCGAATTATCCATTATTTGAAATTTAAACATCCACTTTTTTATTTTTATATTATTTCATTACTTTTTTTTGACATAATACAGATTCAAAGTGCGAAAATGACAAAAGATTTGGGAAGAACGAAAAGATGCAAGGAAATGCTGTTTTAAATTAGGGATTCTTGGATGAGAAATTCTCTTTATACAGAACCCATGTTCAAAGTTAAACAATAACAGAAAATACAGGAAAAAGAAACTTAAGAACAACCCACAACGGAACGATGGTCAATTCAATGGAAGATGAGACCAACTCCACAAAGTTCAACTTCAAGCCAACAAGTAGGCAAGAATATGAAACACCAAAGAAAACCCATTGAATAAATCCACAAAATTCGAACTTGAAGGTAGGTCGCAGAGGTGGAGCTTGAACGAATATATAAGAGGGCCTGAAATACAGCGGACCCATAAATTTTTTCTTATCGCTATATTTGGTGGGAGGACTCAATACGTATAAAATTTTCTTGCGAAATACAAATAAATTTTTAGTTCTAGGTGAAAAAACGAGGGCCCGGTAAAAGCTTCGTCCATGGCTCACAGGTAGCTGCAGGGTGGAGACCAAGAGTAGCGGTATCAGCTTCATTCTTGGTGCACGAAGAGGGGAAACCTCCTGTTCAACTACAATGTGTAGAGCGTGAAACTTGAAGTCGTAAGCTCCTCTTTCTTATTGATATGATAAATAAGAGGTTTAGGGTCATAATTGTCAATAATTCATAGTTGGAGGACTAGTATTGTATACATTTGTAATTGTTGGTCGTTGAGTTAGTCGTTATAAACGGTTGTAACAGACGAATTGGGTTATGAAATGAAATGAAAGTTTGATCATTCTCTCTCTCTAGAATTCTCTTTCTCTTCTCACTAATTGCATCAGTGGTATCCGAGCTAACGATTCTCGGAGCTCAATTGTGTTCATCCATGGCGAATAACACAAGAAACCAGGAGATTGACAAGATTTTGAAGGAACATTATCGTTCTTTCGCAGAATTGAAGGTAGCGATGACAGAAACGAATTGTGCAATTACTGCGAGCAACAATTCCATAGCAGAATTGAGAATTGCGAACATTGGTGGAGCGATTCAACAGCAACCAGAAGGAAGTATTGGTCAACGGCGGAGATCGTAACAACACTTCGGTGGTGGTGGATCGCACTGTTAAGGAAAAGGATCGTTTAATTGTTTACGTAAGATTGAATTTACAAAATTCAGTGGTAAAGATGTTAAAGGATGGTTATACAGATGCGAGCACTTTTTCACGGTCGACGAGACACCAGAGAACATGAAGCTCAGGTATGCGGCTATTCATTTGCAGGATAATGCGTTAGAATTGCACCAATCGTTCATGAAATCGAGAGGTGTTACGTTAGTTGATTTGCATTGGGTGGATTATGTGAAAGCAACCACTGATCGTTTTTCGATTACCTTATATGAAGATCCAATGTAGGAGATTGCATTGTTGCATCAGATAGGGGATGAATTCGAAGAATACTGTAACAAGTTTGATTCTCTACTCAATAAGGTAAATATTACTGATTCGCAAGCTATTAGTTTGTTCTTAAAAGGATTAAAAGAGGAAGTTAAAGGTCCTGTGCAGATGTTTCAACCAAAATCCTTGCATGAAACATTTGGTTTAGCTCGTATACAGCATATTAACCATGCCAATTTTTTGAAGGCATTATCCAGGGGATCATTTTCTAGTAGTGTTGCTACCACTAAGAATTGGAGCAATTCTCCAAAACCTATTACACCTACCAACTATACGAAACTACCCTTACTTCCTACACCTTTCACCAAAACCAGCCCTTCTCCTGTTAATAGCAACTCCAATGTCAAGACCTTAACCAGCAAAGAAATGGCTATTAAACGAGCTAAAGGTGAATGTTTCTGGTGTAATGAGAAATTCAGCCATGCTTATAAATGTCAAAAGAAACAAGTATTTTTATAGATGTTGTGGATGATGATGAGGACATATCTTCTCTATATTCGGAAAGAGAACCAGATTTTCAGTTGTCCGTGAATTCTCTAATAGGCAGTCACTCATTTGCAACTATGCGAGTTCAAGGATCTATGGGAACCAGGCGACTTCATATCTTAATTGACTCAGGTTCCACTCATAATTTTATTGATTCAAAGCTTGCCAAAAGGTTAAAGTGTGAGGTTAAAGATATTAAGCCACTGAAGATTAGTGTTGCAGATGGAACCAGTTGTCTTGCACTCAAATTTGACCCTCATTTCATTGGTCTATGCAGGGTACAAGGTTCACTACTAAGGTTTAATTCCACTTGAAAACTATGATATGATATTTCAAAAACATGACTATGAAATTTATGATGCATGGTCATCCTTATGAATTAAAAGGGATGGTGGATAATGAGGTCTCTATATGTTCTACGGAAAAATTACAAAAGATTTTCGGCAGGATTACGAATGTGTCTGCTCAGTTGTGTAGCTTAAATGCTATTTTGAATGAGGATGATCGAGCTCATGGTTCCAAAGTTCTACAAGAACAATCTGATAATCGGTTGGATATTCTATTGTCTCAATTTGAAGATGTATTTGCTACACCAACTTCATTACCCCCTTCCCGCCCATTTGATCATCGAATCACCTTGAAGGTTGGTAGTGGCCCAATTTGTCAGAAGCCTTATCGATACCCAATTGGTCAAAAAGATGTTATAGAGAAAATGATAGCAGAACTTAAGGAGTGTAAGGCCCCTGATCCCAGGAAGCACCACAGTTGGTCATTCACAGCATAACAACAATTTAAAACATCAACGTAAGTAAACATTTCAGCGGAAGATTCCTTAAATCGAATTTGTCATGACATAATTCAAAGAAAATAGTTAACATTTTCTTAAGTACATCAAACAAAATTTAAAAGAGTGTTTAATGATCTTCTAAATTAGGGATGCAAGTCTTCGATTCCCAAGAAGCTTTAGATCCATGCTCCCATCCCTCTAAGCCATATAGCTCACCTGTCAAACTAATATGCATACAAAAGTCAGCTTCACTGAGTGAGTTCTAGGTAAAATTTATCAAGTAACTTTTAGTAAGATATGTTAACTTTATCCTTTAAGAATAATCATCACATAACAGAACATTAGTATGCACAGATTATCGCTTTATCAATACTTATTAAGACTTTCGCTTAATTATTAACTATTACTCTTCTTTACCCGTCAATTCCCAGTCATTATCGGTGCCTATGATGAACATAGGACTTTACCGACATGCCAATCCAGGCCTTACTGTCGTACCCATACATGCCATTATTGTCATGCCAGTCCAGGCCTTACTAACCTGCCTGTTCGGGCCTTCACTTTACTGACATGCCAATCCAGGCCTTACCGTCATGTGGGCACAACAAATACAACCCTCCTCTGTCATTTGCTTGTAAGGCTTTACTTTACAAAGGTACACGTTATGGGCAAAATAACATATCTTTAAGTTTCACTTACATCTTTAGTTATACACATATTTATACATGATAGGAAATAACTCTTAGTCTATACATTCACATTTCATCAACAATGAGAAATAAACCATATAACCGACCCTCCACGGGACAGCGGGGGTTTAGGGGTGGCAGCCCATGATAGCGGGGTTCTAGGGGCAGCAGCCCCTAGTGGGGTCCAAGGGGCAACGCCCCTGGCTGGGGTTGTGCTGCCAGGTCAGCGCCCAAAATTTTTCTTTAAAGGACTTTATATAACATATTTTGTTATAGGAAAATTTATTTTCTTGTTAAAACCTCTTGAAATCTTTGCCTTGAAAATCTTAGGTTTACTATGCATAATAGCCCTAAAAACATGGAAAAACTTGTAAATAAGGGGATCTAGAACTCACCTAGTCGATAAGTAACCTTGCGTCTAAGTTGCCTAGCCTATGATCAGGTCATACGGTCTGTATAACAGTTAACACACAAATGGGTCATTCTCTACACAGTTTCGCCAGCAAAATTGCTGGTAGTTTCACTGTTAGATTCGCTATTAGTTTCGCTGGCAGTTTCGCTGCTAGTTTCGCGTGACAGTTTCACTGCCAGTTTCACACTGTAGTTTCACTGCCAGTTGCGCCCAACTTTCGTTGGAATTTCCTAGGTTCGTTGGAACTTCTCTTAGTTTTGCTGGGAGAACCACTAGTTTCGCTGATCGGACTCGCAGTTTCGGTGGACGTATAAAAATGACGAACCAGCCCGTTTTAAACCCAAAATCTTAACTGTTTACATCCAAAACCTTTGTTTTTCATCCATGAAACTATATCTAAGCATTTTACATGATTTCAGACATAAAAATATGACCTTTATGTGATTTTTTTACAACTTTTCCAACCCAAAACCCTAGTTTCCATATCTGTTCTAAAAATGATTTTTGGGGAACGATTCTTACCTGAATTCCTTGCTACTTCTTTATTGTTTCATGCCCCAATACTCAGATCTTCAACCATTAATCCACCAAACTTCCAATCATTTGATCTTTTCTCACTTTCTCTCTTTACTCTCTCTCTAGAATCCTTGTTGCTTGGGTTGCAAGTGTGTGTTATGGTGCCTGATTAGGGTTGTTTAAGTGTGGTAATGGGCTCTTAAACCCATCCATTAATCCATGGATCCAATTAGGTCCATAATCCATATTTATTTATTTTTATTCCCCGACTTAACGCCGTTATTACTAGGGGTGTTAAAAAATATCCGAATCCGAAACCGAGTCCGAAATATTCGAAAATCCGAAATCTGAAAATTTGGATATCCGAACTTTGGATATCCGAAATTTCGGATTCGGATTCGGATAGTGATTTTCAGAATTCTCGGATATTTTGGATATCCAAAATATCCGAAATATCCAAAATATTTTTATAAAAAAATAAAAATATTAAATATTAATTAAATATTTCGGATATTTTTAGAATTTCAGACATTTTAATAAAAAACTTTGGATATACGGTAAAAACTTAAATAAAAATTATTACATTTTTATAAAAATTATTAAATAATAGAAACTTTTTTAGAATTCGGATATCCGAACGGATATCCGAATCCGAATCCGAAATTTCGGATATCCGAATTTTGGATATCCAAAATTTTGGATTCGGATTCGGATAGTGAAATCCACTATCCAAAAATTTTGGATATCTGAAATTCGGATATTGGAATTTTGGATATCCGAAGTTGAACACCCCTAGTTATTACTACGTTGATTGCTTCAATATTTCAGGGCGTTACAAGGAGGCAGGTGTCATTCGAGATAGTCACAGTGATTTTGCTACGCCAGTTGTTCTTGTCAAAAAGAAGGATGGTCAATGGCGCATGTGTATGGATTATTGTCGTTTAAATGATGCTACGGTTAAAAACAAGTTTCCTATTCCCTTGATCGAAGAATTGTTGGATGAACTTGGTCAATCTACTATTTTTTTCTAAATTGGACTTAAGTTCCAGCTATCATCAAGTTCGAATGTTTGAAGATGCTAATTACAAGACAGCTTTTCGAACTCATCAAGGCCATTATGAGTTCTTAGTAATGCCTTTCGGCCTTACGAAGGCTCCCGCTACTTTTCAAGCTTTAATGAACAATGTCTTTAAACCTTTACTCCAAAAATGTGTCTTGGTCTTCTTCAATGATATTTTGGTGTATAGCACCGACATGACCCAACATCTATCTGATTTGCATGAGGTGTTCACTTTATTAAGATCTAATTCCCTCTTTGTTAAGCATTCTAAATGTTCATTTACGGGGTTAGCTGTTGAGCATCTGGGCTATGTTATAATAGGCCAATGGTTCATACAGATCCTGCTAAAATTGTTGCTATTCGTAATTGGCCGGTACCAACTACCCTTAAACATCTTCGGGGTTTTCTGGGGCTTGCTAAGTATTATACGCGCTTCATTAAGGCCTTTTGAATTCTCGCACATTCTCTCCATGATTTATTAAAGAAAGACAGTTTCCCATGGCATGCAGGTGCTCAAGAAGCTTTTGACAATTTAAAAACATCTTTGACTTCTGCCCAGTGTTAGCTTTACCCGACTTTTCAAAAGCATTTGTGGTGGAAACTGATGCTTCCAATAGGGGGGTTACGGGCTGTATTGATGCAAGAGCATCACCCAATCTCTTATATCAGCAAATCTCTCTCCCCTAGATAGCAAACCTTGTCTGTTTATGAAAAAGAGCTTTTGGCAATTCTTATGGAAGTTAAGCATTAGCATTATTACATAATTCCCAACCATTTTATCATTCAAACTGATCACCAAAGTCATAAGTATTTTTTAGGCCAGAAGATCATCGCCCCTCTTCAACATACTTTGCTTGCCAAGCTAATAAACTATGACTATGAAATTGTTTACAAACAAGGGATGGATAACAAAGCAGCTGAGGTATCTAGAATTCAAGGGGCCACTGTTTTTGCTATGAATGTTTCTTTGGTGGAGCCACTTCAACTCCAACGACTTGTTGTTAGTTGGCATAATGATGCATCAGTTTTGAGTATTATTCATTCTTTTGCCAATGGTACTTCAGTTCCAAAGTATACATGGAATGGTTATCTTCTACAGTGGAAAAATAAGTTGGTTATAGAAGCTGATCCTCAACTTCGTTTGGACATCGTATCCCAATACCATTCTTATACCATGGGAGGCCATTCTGGTGTTCATGTCACTACTCAGCGTGTTTGAAGTATTTTCTATTGGAAGGGTATCACCAAGTTGGTCAGACAGGTTATTCGTGCTTATGACACTTGCAAGCCGGCTAAGTCTGAAAATGTTGTTTCACCTGGGCTATTGCAACCTCTTCCTATTCCCACATGTTGTTTTTGATGAGCTCACTATGGATTTCATGGGGGTGTTGATACATCTTGATGTACCTAGTTTATGATCTCAAATGTAAAAGTCTTTCATGTCTTACACTGATGTATGATGTAATGTGATGATCTTAATGACATATGAAATGCATTGTGATGTTTATTTGTGATTGTTTATGTCATGTTATCATTATATTGAATGTGATTCACATGTATGAACTTAATATATGGGTTTGATGTTGTTTTACATAGTTCTAAGTCAATAAGAACTTAGAAATGTGTTTAACTTAGTCATGTGGTTATTCATGCTAATGGACCATACTTATGGCCCATACGCATGAATGAACCATACTTATGGACCATCCGCACGACTGAACCAGGTGATTGGATCAGTCGTATGATTGAGACATAAGATTATTCAGTCGCACGACTGAACCTTCAGTCGTGCATATGAGTCAGACGCATGATTCAGTTGCACGACTGAACCATGCTAATGGTTCAATCGTACGAATGAACACTGAAAACCTATAAATACCACATAATTCATAGAAAAACAAAACACTTCAAATACTTTCATATCCTAGCTGTCCAGAGCGTTCTAAGTCGCCAATCCAAGTTCATAGTTCGTTCCTGATCGATTCCAACTCGTTCTTAATGTTTGTTTCTTCGTTAGATCGATCAGGTTGTTCGTTCTCACTGATTGGATCGCCAATCAAATAGAATTCTGCACTATTTGATCTGGTCTCACATAGAATCCGTTAGTACTTCGTACGTACACAGTCCTAACAAGTGGTATCAGAGCTTAGCCTTGTTATTTTGCGTGGATTCAATTAGTTTTGTGTCAAAATCAACGTTTTCAATCAAAAGATCCACTTTTTCTCTTCAAAAACATGTTTTTGACGAGTCTCTGTGTCAAAGTTTTGACCTTTTACCATACGGCAGATTAGGGTTGGTAAAAAATTTGTAATTTTGAGTCAAGTGTTCAAAAATTCGATTTTTTCCCGCAGCAGTAGCTTCAGTCGCACGATTAGCTCAATCGCATGACTGAATCCCATTCGTATAGTTCAATCGCACGACTGGACTCATTCGCATAGTTCATTCGCACGGTTGAGTTATTCCAGACGGTTGACCTCATTCATCCTGTTTATTTGCATGACTGAATCCAATCGCACGATTGAAGTCATCCGCATCCTTCAATCGCACGATTGACCCAGTCGTCTTGTCCAGTCGCATAAGTCAATCTGTCGTGTTCTGAGTTCATCAAGTTCAAAGCAATGAAAGATCAGTTCTCTGCATTCACTGCTGGAAAGGACTCACATATCTAGAATCTTCTACTTCTGGAAAGTGAGATCGGGAACCATAACAACCGCCAAAGCTGTTAACGTTGGATGAATACCCACAGTGGAAATAGTGGTTTGAAATCTACCTGAATGGAGTTGACCCCAATCTGTGGACGTCTATTAAGACTGGTTATGTGGTACCAGTCAGTGCTAATGGGTTAAATTGACTTTAGGAGGAATGAGTGAATCCCAGAAGCCTATGCATAATGCTGAAAAGAAAGCTTATGTATTGTTGACTCAGTCTATACCTAAGGACATTTTCCATCAGTTCTTAGAGAACAAGCAGTCGAAGAAGTTATGGGAGGCCTTAGAAAAATGATATGAGGGGAATGAAACTCTAAAGGCACTAAAGGCTAAAGCTCTTAAAAAGGAATTTGACAATTTCTCACCAATTGGAAAAGAGAGCTTAGATGACATTATTGATAGATTCTATCACTTAATGAGTGAGTTGCACACACATGGCGTGACCACATCCATGGAAGATAAGGTTTCAAGTTTTGCTAATGGTCTGCCAGACAAATAGGATCCATTTGTGTCTAATCTGAGATAAAATGACATTCTTGCCACATTAGACAAATGATTTCATTCTGAAGTTAAGGGAGGAAGAACTGTGTCAGAAATACAAGTCAAAGAAAGGGTCCTATGCTCAGAATCTTGCATTGTACAATTCGGTTTCAACTCCTGCTACTTCAGGCGCACCGCTACAAACAGCGTTTGTGTCTAACTCTTCTGCTCCTTCCCAAAGCTGTTCATCGGGAACCGAAACGTCAGGGTCATCTGGAACCCAATACATTGTTCCTGAGGCAAATACTACCAAGTTAAAGACCGGCAATCTCAGAAATGTCACTGTGGAAGTTGCTAAAGAACATATGGATCTTCTAGTTGCTGTTGTTCAATCGTATGATGGGTTAGTTGCTGGTAAGATTGGGAACTGTCATCTTGCTAACGAGGACTACAAGCAAGTTGATGAAACTGAGCTGGAATGCATGGATATTATGTGGGCCTTGGCTAGTGCTGTTAGAAGAGCCAAGAAGTCTATAAAGAAGACGGTACAAAAATTGGTTGCTACTAAAGACACGACATTTAGGTTTGATAAAACCAAGGTCACGTGCTTCAATTATGGAGAAAAAGGGCACTTCAAACGTGAGTGCGTAAAGCCAAAGAAGACCGGAAATAGAAATTCTTTTCCTACGTTCAACCATCAAGAAAAGGATAAGATTGGAGCATTATCTTCGGGTAAAGAGTCTAAGGCTTTGGTTGCTCAAGGTGATGAAGGACAAGACTGGTCCTTCCGATTCATATCCGAGGGTGAATCAAATGTTGCATTATTTGATACCTTGGATGATGGATCTACAAGTGAGGGAGACATCATAGCTGAGCATGCTAGTTCAGACATCGGAGAAGCTATGGAGGTTGTTGATCATTTGGTTGAAGAAGAGTTAAGTGCTGCAAACTCAGAATCTCAAGTCACTGAAGAGTCTGACACTACACTGATGGCTGATTCGTCTGGTTCTACGCAGGTATATTCTAAAGATGAATTATTTGATAAACATGCTTGTTCTGAATGTGAAAAATTTAGAGAAAGCATTGATTTAAAATTTGCTAGGTTTTTTGAACACAATGATAATCTAGTAAATGATTTATAACTCTGCACTGAAGCAAATCGTGTGTTAAAACAAAATGAGTGCAGCTTCAAAGAAAAGATAGAACTGTTAGGGAAACAATTAAGGGAAACTGAGGTTGTTGCTTTAAATCAATCTAATGATATTAAGTTCTATTTAAATTCTTTAGAAGAAACTAAAAAGGAGAAAGCACTTTTGCATGTCGAAGTTGAATCTTTAAAACAAAAACTGCACAGTTTGGCAAGTTCTTCACACATAGTTCAAAACTTAGTAAAACAACGAAATGGCGGGGAAGGTCTGGGATATAAAGTAGTACCGCCACCACATGCTATCCTTTTGAAAACTAAATATAGACCAATCAATAATAACCCGGTAAAGGATCATGTGGTGTCTACTCCTCTGGTTAGTGATCCAGATTCTACGGGTAAACCTGTGAAGTTTGTCACTGAACAGAAGAATACTACTTTGGGATCTAAAGATAAGATGCATGTTGAAGATTTGGATGATAAAATTAAAAGGGTTAACTTAGGGACAGGTTCAAAAACGGCTATTTCAGAACCTAAACAGTCTAAATCAGTGAACACTAAACGTGCAAGTCATCAAAATCTAAATAAAATAAAAGCAAAAGATGTTCAAAATGTCAAAACAATTAATTTTTTAAAGAAGGTTAAACATCTAAAAGGGAAGAGAAACTACCCAGCCCCCGACCAAACTCAACCCCACATCAACACTTTCCTCATACTGTCGAAGAGAGATCCTGCTACAGTTATGGAAAATGAGGACGTATTTCTCCAAATTGTCCTTACTATCAGACACCTAAAAATAAAATTGAACTTTTTGATGATGAAAAACCAAGAGTTTCTAAAAACAGATCTAATACTCCTCCAACACCCCAAAGTCTACACAAACAAGATCAAAGCGAAGCTGTGTCACCTAAGGTTAAATCTAGGATTATTAATGAATCGAAAGTTTAAACCATAAGCCAGCCATCTGTTTACCACAAACAGGCCTTACACAAAACTGGTTTATGGAAAGAACAATCAAGTAATGTGTCTGATAGTGAAGACAAGAAAAAGAAAGATATGCCCTCATCCTCTGAAGGTTAGTGGGTTAAGTTCATGATGTGTGATACCTCTGGGACACCCAAGCCAGTTAAGGCTTGGGTCCCAAACCTGAACTAATCATTTCCTTTGTATGTGAAGGGTGTCCGCTACAGTGCTATCACTAATACCTGGATTATTGATAGTGGGGCGTCCAGGCACATGACCGGGAATTCGTCCCTCATTTTCAACGTCAAGCAAATTAAAGAGGGACACGTATCATTTGCTGGGAATAAAGGAGGTTATATCACTACACAAGGCAAAGTGGGAAACGAGAAAGTGAAGTTTGACAAGGTCAACTACGTTCAGCAATTGCAAAACAACTTGCTTTCTGTCTCCTAAATCTGTGATAAGGGATTTAAGGTTGTGTTTGACAACAAGAAGTGCTACATACTGAAGAATGAGTATGTCATCCC
>BJCO01465547.1:0-14264 GCA_018326465.1 Flaveria floridana
AATAGAACATTTAATGTTTCGTAGAACTCTTCTCTCTCTATGTTTATGCTTTTAAATTGCAATATCTTTTATGTTCTTGCTATAATTGCTAATTAATGTGCTAAATCCGCTGCAAACATAATCTGATTGATCAAACGAGAGGCTGAGATCCTGTCAAATTGCAGTACAATTGATGTGTTCAATCGTTCAATATCAGAAACAATAGACAAACAACAATGATGATGAAGAATAATAACAACCACAATGTATTCAAATATGAACAATAAGGATCCACTACAATCAAAGGAAAGAATCTTAAATATATTATATCAAAGGAACAGCTTATAATAGTCTCTTGCAACAATAATATTCGATTAGGGTTTTGAAAAGATGCTCAACAATGAGCAAGATCAAAACTATATATAGAAGTCATAGTTTCACTGACAGTTTCGCTTTCAGCGAAACTATGTTGCCAAAACTATAGGTTCAACTGGCAAAGACAACAATTTCGTCGGGGGAACTAAACGACTGACTATGAGTGAAACTGCAGTTTCACTAATAGTTTCGTTCGGCAGCAAAACTACACAAAATAAACAACATTCAAAAGTAAACTAACATTAAACCTATTACAAAGGAATATAAACATAATCTAATCTAAGGTGAGTCCAACCTATACATGATCTTCATTAATCGAACCTTAACGAATCATCTGCTCCTTGTTGAAAAAGATAAGGCATGGGTTTAAATGGACAAACATATCAGCAATCGTTATTGATCTGTTTGAGAATTTCAAAATCATTCAAAGACTGTGATTAGATTTAATTATCAGTGTGATCTCATTGCTTGTCGATGGTTAAATTCATCTTTATGCTAAAGTATATCTTGAGGGTGTGATCTCATGATCGATTCAGTTCTCGGTAATTTAAAAAATCTATAATTACAATATAAAAAAAATAAATAAATAAAAATAATAATAATAATAATAATAAATAAAAATTTTATAATAATAAATTTTGATTTCAAAATTTCTTTGAGGTCTTCCATATTATGCTCTTTCAATTTTATCATTTTTCATGCATTTCACAAAAATTGCACACAAACGAACACGAGTTTGCGTGTTTTTCACAAAAAGAAAAACATAGGTTTACTTTGTTAAAATGAAATGATCTAATTAGAAATTTCGAGATTGTCTTTGAGAATGTGTTTGAGATTTTTGCTGTAATTGATGGTCGATCATCAGTTGAGTAGTGTACCTGATTAGAGAACATGTTCCTCAAGTTTACAGAAGATACAGAGCTAGGAATCCTCCTCCTACATCTTCTAAAGCACTTAAGATTAGAGATTTGAGAAAGTTATTCCAATATACTTACAAAGGATGCACTCGAAAAGGGGGAGCGTATAAATTGGGGGAGCTTATGAGATGAATAATCTTTTCTTATCAGATTAAGAAAGCTTCAATTTGAAGATCTTTCTATGGTTGACTTCACGGTGCTGAAATTCGTATGAAGACGTTGATAATGATAGACTAAGGGGGAGTATTATTGTAGCTGTACAAGATAGTCTATATTATCAACACAATCAAAGTCAACAAAAGTCAACGTCACGGTCAAAGTCAACGCAAAAGTCAAACCCGACACGTTCGAGATGAAGAACCGAGACGAGACGTTGAAGATTTAGATGACTAGGAGTTTTATTATAATAAATATATTTTGTGTCAACAAAATATATTTAAATATGTTTTAGTCATTTTTATGTTTTATATGTAATTTCCATTAACTAGCCTAAGTCTAGGGGGTTAAGTGTAATTAGTAAATATTATATTCTCTATAAATATCCTATTTGTAGTTAGGATTAGGATAATGGTTGCATGACCAATAGATTGAGGGATTACTTGTAAACATATCATTTGCAATCTAATTGAAGATCAAAGGGGATTTTATTGTGTTCATCTTAGTTTGATCTATAATCTTCATGTTATTTGATTCAAGAGTGTTCAACCTCGACTAACAAAAAGTATCTTGCAAGAAGGAAAAAAGGAACAAAAGTGGAGGGGGGCCAAAGTGTAAAAAGTACAAAACCTTATTATTTTATTATGTAAATGGGTATGGCCGTAAAATGAAGAATTAGAGGAAGAAGAACTCTCGGTACTAGAGAGAGAAAGGATGAAGAAGCTGCAAAAGGTAAGTTTCTTCAGTATATGTTCGGTTTTAACCGAATTCACAACTTTTTGACCGAGATTCTTGATGTTTTAGTGCTTGTGTTCGAGAATTTGGAGTTGAATTTGCAAGTGGGAGTGTCTAGTCCGAAGATCTACTTCAAGGTGAGTTCTAGAACCCCTTTTAACTGTTTTTTAAAGTGTTTACGGCTATTATGCATACCAAGTAAACGCTTTCAATTGTAACCGTTGGTTTTCTGCTTGTGGTTCGAATGATGTTCTGTGAAGGCAAATTTGATGTTGTTTCAGAGTTTACATTCGAGTAGTGTGTTTAAGTGCCTTAGCTTGTTAGAGTTGAGTTTGGGTAGTGTTAGAATGGTAATTGGGTGTTGCTTGTATCATAGAAAACATTTTAGGATGTTCCCACGCGCCAGAATTACCTCATGCGCCTAAGTGTGCTCATACGCCTAATTGTCCTCATGCACCTAAGGTCATGCGCTTAAATAGTTGTCATGCGCCCAAAAGATTGTCCAAGCGGCTATGTATTGGCCATGCGCCTAAATAATGATGCGCCTAAACAGGCGTCATGCGCCCAGAGTTGCTCATGCGCCCAGAGTTGCTCATGCGCCCAGAGTTGCTCATGCGCCTAAGTCGTGATGCGCCTAAACAGGCGTCATGCGACTGCATAGTGGTAAGACGCCCAAACAGGGCTCATGCGGCCGCATAGTGCTGATGTTCCCAGACTGATTTATACTTAGAATTTTTATGCTCATGCGCCTCAAATGCCCCATGCGCCCATTTTGGATATAGGATTTTCTAAGTGGATTTGAAGTGGTAGAATGGGGAGATAGGATCTGTTATGATGTGATGGCTTATGCTTAATGTATGCATGATGATATGATTAGGTTTATGATGTGTATGTGTGTGAGTGATGTGTTACTTTTCTTCGTTAAAGAGTTTTCAAAACGTATGTATTATGTTATGTAATATGTTATGTATGACTTTATGTGGAAAGATGTATGAATGAATGAATGAATAAATGAATGAACGTAAAGTATTATCTAACAAAAGTAGAAGATAACGAATGACGAGTATGGAAGTGACGGATGATGAGATCCGTGTCGCATACCCCGGTACTGTGTCAGTCTTAGGACATGAGTCGGGGGTTTGTTTAGAAGCCCTGGCACACTATCATATTTCGAGCATGAGTCGGAGGTATTACATGAAACAGAATGACGTGTGAAGGAGATGAGGTCTTGATGCCCGCCCCGGTACTATGTCAATCTTCGGACATGAGTCAGGGGTTTGTTTATAGGCCCCAACACAGTATGAGTCTTCAGACATGAGTTGGGGGTGTTGCATATGAGATGGGATCTTTTTCGCGTATCCTGGTACTATGTTAGTCTTCGAACATGAGTCAGGGGTTTGTGTATAGGCCCCAGCATAGCATCCGCTTTCGAGCATGAGTCGTGGATAATGCATGAGACAGGAGTCGTATAATGGTGAGTAATGAGCGAAGGAATGAATAAATTGAACGAATGATGATGAAGATAATAATAATTATTATCAATGTGTACATAAGATGTATGACCACTGACGAATGTAAAGTACGAAAAGTAGATAAGAGAAAGAAAGTAAAAGACGGTGAAAAGTATGAAATGATAGTATGAATATGAAAGTGAATATTAATGAAAAGAATGAAACGATGAAAGTACGAAAGAACGAAATGAACGTTGAACATAGAATGAATGTACGTATGATGTGTGCTCGTTTATGAATGTAATGTATAGTATTTAAGAATCATATTTTCGAATACAAAACACACAGGGTATTTCAATAGTTATAAAAGTAGAACTCACTCAACATCGCTGACCTTTTTGTGTGCATGATAGTTGACAGGTATCTTGATGATGCTGAGGAGTTACATGCATGGATGCATAAGCTTCTGGTAGTGCTCTGATGATGGCATCCACATTTTGACATGTTAATGTATTTTGATATGAAAAAGAATGTTCTAGTGTATAAAATGACATGTTTTTAACTATTAATGAATGTTTTTAAATTCCGGTGCAAAAGTAACGTACGTTTTAAATTGCATAATACGATGATTGTCCAACTGTAAGCGTCCAGGGAACGGGACCTTACATTAACCAAAACCAAAGCTGAGCAATCAGTCGTTGATGTGAAACTTAATAAGTTTCAATTCTCTTCTATCAAGTACAAGAGTTACTTGAATAATAAAAGGAACTCAAAGACATGACTAGGGTAAGATATAATTATTGTCCTCCACCATACAATGACAATTACACTATCATGCTTGTGCCACTCACTTGGTCTAAATCAAATGAATCTAAAGGTACTGAAACAAAAATAGTAGTTTCACAGTTAGCAATCAAAGAGTGTCAAACACAATTTAAATAAAAATATGCAACAACCACTTAACTCTTGTTAAAGATTTAACACAAAAGTGATTTTTGAAAATAAAAAACATGCGCAATTTCTATCTAGAAATAGGGATCAAAGGTTTGACTAGTCTTCTGACACTTCAGTTGAAATTGATCAGAAGAAACTAAGAAGAATCCAATATAAACCAATTAAATCATCATCTTCCAAGTCTTATTCTAGAGGAAAATATCAAGAAGTTACAGTCATGGATATGAACAGGCAAGCCAAGACCATCGTGGTTTGGGTTCCATATTCTAACTGGTTTCTTTTGCTTGTAGGGTCATCCATACAGGTCCAACATCTTATGCTATATGGACAGTGGATGCTCCCGACACATGATAGGAGATAGTTCCCTCCTTCATGACTTCAAGCATATCCAAGGAACTACTGTAGCATTTGGTGGAGATTCATAAGGTGGCATAATTACTGGTGAAGGATCTATGATGAATGGATTACTAAGCTTTGACAGAGTGAACTACTGCGAGCAGCTGAACGTCAATCTTCTTAGCGTGTGTCAGATCTATGACAAGAAATATTCCACTCACTTCACTAACACCCATTGCTATATTCTGACATAAGGATTTCAAATTCCTGAAGAATGATTTGTCTTGAAAACTCCAAGAAAGAATAACACCTCTATCTTAAACCTTAATTCTGCACATCGTGTAGAAGAAACATGTCTTCTGTCTAAAGCATCATTTGATGAGTCATAACTTTGGCATAGACGTTTAGGCATACAAATTTCAAAAACATGAACAGATTGGTCAAAGGAAACTATGTTATTAGTTTACCTTAAAAAGAATTCCATTTCATTTACCATTCTTCTGCTTGTCTCAAAGGAAAACAGCACAAGTCGTCTCACAAACCAAAGCTTGCGAACACAAACAATACTCTATTAAGTTACGTCATAGGGATCTTTTTGGATAAACTCATGTTATGAGCATTGGTAAGAAAGAGTATTGTTTGTTGATCTTTGATGACTATTCAGGTTTCACATGGGTTTGCTTTTTACTTCAGAAAAGCGAAGCATCGCAAATAATAAAAGACTTTATCACTAAAATTGAAAATCAACTTGATCATAAAGTAAAATCAATTAGAAGTGATAATGGTACAATATTAAAAAATGAAGATCTAAGATTATTTTTTGCAACCAAAGGCATTGCTTATTAATTCAGTGCAGCTAGAACCCCTCAACAAAATGGGTAGCTAAAAGAAGAAATCGAACACTAATTAAAGTAGCACGAACAATGCTAGGAGATGCTAAACTGCCAACTACCTTTTCGGCAGAAGCAGTTAACACATATTGCTTTGTTTAAAATTGAACTTGATAGTCAAAGAAAGCAACATAGCTCCTTATGAACTTATTTTTCACAGGAAACCATACATTGGATTTTTCATGTCATTAGGTAGTCATGTATCAATATTAAACACCCGAGAACATTTAGGAAAGTTTGCTTCAAAGTCTGGTGAGGGATTTTTTGTAGGTCATTCCTTAGCTTCAAAGGCTTTTAGAGTGTTTAATACCAGATTCAATGAACATTCCTTTCCTAAGTCAATAAATGGTCCCAATTAGCTGTTTGATATTGACTCATTTACAAGATCTTTTGATCAGTTTCACTTGTCAAATGCAGGTAACCTACAATCAGCTGGAAATTCTAGACCAGTAAAAAGAAGAGATAACTTCCCCATGACTCCTCCTATATCTTGTGATGAACTTGATGAAGATGTTCCATTACAAGTTGATCCTGTCAGACAAGTATCATTAAATCAGAGTGTTTCAACTGAGACTGGTCCCAGTTTAGTTCCTACTCCTTTAGAACAACCATAAAATAAGGGGAGGAATCTAGAACTAGCTATAGTGCCTGTTGAAACAGAGAAAAATATAAATGATGGTAGACTTCAAAGTGCAGCAAATGCTGAAGTAGAAACAGATGACGCCTTTGACTACTTTCATCACTCCCCCACATCACTACCTGAGTATGCCACTTACCAAGATGATCTGAATGTCTCCAACCTTGATGTATCAATCGTTAGTGACTCTATTCTTACCACCCGAATACATATGGATCATCTAGCATCAAGCATAATTGTTGAACTAGATAAGCGGGTGACTAGAAACAAGTCAAGTGTTGCAAACATTTGTCTGTTTTCGTGCTTTCTATGTCAGACAATACCCAAGAACATAAAAGAGTCGTTTCAAGACAATAGCTAGATTGAGGTAATGCAGGAAGAGTTGGTCTAGTTCAAGAAACAAGAACTATGGCAACTGGTACATCATCCCGAGGGTCAATACCCTATTGGTACCAGATGGCTGTACAAAAAAAGATTGATGATAGGGGCATTGTCATCAGAAACAAAGCGAGATTAGTGACACAGGGATACACTCAATAAGAAGGAATAGATTATGATGAGGTGTTTGCTCCTGTAGACAGATTAGAAGTCATTATACTTTTCCTTGCGTACTCTGCACCCATGAAATTCATAGTGTATCAAATGGATGTAAAGTTTGCTTTCTTATATGAAAAAATTTCTAAAGAAGTATATGTGAGTCAACCACCTGGCTATGAATACCCTGATTTCCCTCACGGGTATACAACCTTGACAAAGCATCGTATGGTCTACATCAATACCCACGAAAGTTGTATGATACTACATCATCCTTCCCTCTTGGACATGGGTATGAGAGAGGAAAGATTAATCAGACTCTTTTTAGAAAAAGAAAAGGAAAGGAAATGTTAGTAGTCTAGATTTATATGGATGATATCATTTTTGGCTCAACAAACAAGCAACTCTACAAGGATTTTGAAGACCTTATGCATTCCAAGTTCTAAATAAGTTCAATGGGGGAACTCACTTTCTTCTTAGGGTTGCAAGTACAACAAACAGCAGATGGAATCTTCATCAATCAATCAAAATATTTAGAAACCATGTTGAAGAAGTTTCATTTCGTAGATTCTCAGTCGATCAGAACTCCTGTTGATACAAAGATGAAGATTGGTCCAGATTCAAAAGGAAAATCAGCAGATGAGAGTCATCATCGATCTATGATTGGATCAGTCATGTATGTAACAGCTAGTAGACCTGATATAATGTTTCATGTATTTGTTTATGCGAGGCATCAAGCAGATCCTAAGGAATCTCATGTGAACGTAGTCAAGAGGATATTCAGATATATCTCAAGGGCAAGCATGCACTTGGACTTTGGTATCCAAAGGAAGGAGATTTCAATCTCTATGCATACACAGATAGTGACTACGGGGGATGCAACTTTAATAGGAAGTCCACTTCTGGTGGTTGTTAATTTCTTGGTCCCAGATTAGTCGTTTGGCAGTTGAAGAAGTAGAAAAATATGTCTGTTTCAACACCAGAAGCTGAGTACATAACAACATCATGTTGTTGCTCTCAAGTTCTCTGGATTCGTAATCAGATGGTTGACTATGGTTTTAACTTCTTGCATACACCAATTCATATTGACAACATAACAACAATGTTCATAACAAATAATCCAGTTCAGCACACAAAAAGAAAACACATTAAAATTGGATATCACTTTTTAAGAGACTATGCTGAAAAAGGGTTAAACAAATTGATATACGTCCACACGGACAATCAATTAGCAGATTTATTCACTAAGGCATATATAGTCGGTTTGAATTATTAGTTCAATCAATTGGCACAATTAACCTTGAACAAAAACCAAAATTAACAAAAACATTCTATTATTACCAAAAAAAACGAAGTTATTTTGTTGAAGAATATACCTTATGTACTTATTTATAAATCTTAAATGACTGACATGACTTATCTGATATGCTAGTAGGCTCAGCTTGGAAAATAAGACACATGTTGTGATGAATTAAAGCTCATATTCAACAATGAAGCTTTCATTTCAAAGTACCTGTAAGTATTTGCTTATCCAAATGTGTATATGTATAGTAACCTAAACACAATAGGTAATGATGCCTTATGAATCTCATTTACTCACATCAATTTCTCCTCTATTTTGGTGAGCAAAGATCTATAGAAACAAGCATATACTGCTGATAATGATCCACCAAGATTCTCAATCAGGAACACATCTAACTTGGATGAAGCAATAAAAGAAATACATTCCATGCGAATGAACAAAAATAATCCCAAAGAGAATCACCTTCCAAAGTGAAGTGAAAACGAATCCTAGAGAGAATCACCTTCCAAAGTGAAGTGAAAAAGAATCCTAATGTGTATCAAATAAACAAAAGGAACAAAGTACAAGAATCCAATGAGGATTAATCAAAATAGGATGTCATAATTTAATTGACCTGGACAAGTAAGTTGTGAAAAAAGTTCTATCATGCAATTCATGTGGGTGGTTGATCTTGCAATGCTTTTGAGTGTGAGGTACATTTTGAATACTTAATCAACTTAAAAACATGATAAAAATTACTAGCATCAAATATTAACCGAGCATGAGTTTAAGAAGATAAATATACCTTCAATCAATATGTCCATGATTATGTCTTTTTTACCAACATTTGCTTTCACTTGTGAAAGGTAAGATTGATATGTTCCCAAATTAAATATAGTTCCTCTTC
Organism: Flaveria floridana; assembly: GCA_018326465.1. Classification (NCBI taxonomy): domain Eukaryota; kingdom Viridiplantae; phylum Streptophyta; class Magnoliopsida; order Asterales; family Asteraceae; genus Flaveria; species Flaveria floridana. The sequence continues at coordinate 9,154 of BJCO01465547.1, forward strand.
ACGTACAGATCAGAAAAAAAATCACCAAAATATTTTCTCTACAAAATTTTCAAATTTTAAAGTTCTATCCTATATGGATATAAACTTTAGGGGGGTAATTTAATGCATGTAAGTGCATTGGTTAATGCAGAAACATTAAGTTTTATCAAGTTCAAATATTTAATGCAGGTAAATGCATTGGTTAATGCGGGTGAAGGTAACCCAGGCATATAACTAATGTGGGTAACATTTTTGATTCATGAAAAACACAAGTGAAATTAATATGGTATTGAAAACTTATGCGGACACCTTTGTTCACCCATATTTGTTTACTCAGCCGCATTTATTAAGTAAGGTTGACATCAATACTAATATACTTTGTTGTGTATTTGTATCAAAAAACATTACAATTAGTGTGCTCACACTCTTCTGTCATGGTGTGTTAGAAGTTCAAGAAATGCGGACATAAAAATTGTTAATCCGCATTTGTTGAAGTAAATATGGACAAATAAAACTTCCGCATTTGCTACAGTACACAAATTTTGATTTAGTTAAAACTTTCGTATTTGCTACAGTACACTAATGTTGATTTAGTTAAAACTTCCGCATTTGCTACAGTGAAGTAAATACAACCGCATTTGCTATAGTACACAAATGCTGACAAGTTTTACACTTCCGCATTTGTAACAGTATACAAATGCTGACAGAATTGTTCTTCCGTATTTGCTACAGTAATCAACCGCATTTGTTTAAAGAACTTGTAAAATTTATAAAAGCAATTAATTTGATTATTTAAACAGTTCAACGAGAGTCATTTAATACTTTTCAAATTTGAGAGACTTTAGAAGTACAACGAGCGAATATTCTTACTGTTCTTCATTCATCTCCAAAATCATGACAAACAATTAGATTCTAGTGTTCTTCAAACATCATTTCTCTTCTATTTCGATTCTCAACAATAGAAGTATCAAAACAAGGTGATTTTCAACAGATTCAAACTCTTGTCCGCGAATTCATGATGAACTTAGAACCCTAGATAAAGAAAAGAATAATAAAAATCAACCTCAAACTAAGGTTGATAGAAATTCCCGAGTGCATTGAAACCAATGTTATGAAAAATAACAATGAAAATTTGATTTTCAAAACCATAGGTTCATCGCATGAACAGGCAAACTATGAACTAAAAAATGTCGACTTCAAAACCTGTGTATCAGTGGTAAAGGATAATAAGAAGATAAACGGTCATCAAAAACAAAGATAAAACATAACAAAATCGATCATTCATTAAAAAATCAAGTTTGGACTGATTTCTATAAAGCAGTACCCACGATTCTTCAATTTTAACCAAAATAAAGTCAAAATAGAAACAATCAACTTGAATTTACATGTGTAATTTGATGATTGTAAGTCTATTACTAACTCATATGTCTCTAATGCGGAGGTCAATGGTTAATCTCACATGGAGCAAACTCCACAATGTTAGTGGGTATCTTGACCCTGATGTCCCGGAAGTTGAAGGACTCAGAGACATGACCAGATTCATAGCAACAACTAGAGTTGCTCATGCCATCATTGTGAAACCTGCTTTATATGAGAACTTCATAAGATCCTTCTGGAGTAGTACTAAAGTAACTGAGATTGATGGTGTCAAGAGCTTATCTGGGAGAATTTCTAATAATCTCACCCTTTCCGTAACTGAACAAACTGTGAGACAGTGTCTATAGTTTGGTGATGATCCTAATACTCCTCTGGAATTTGAAGATGAGGAGATTATGACCTTTTTGCCAATATTGGTTATGGAGGAGGATATGAAGGAAAACAGATAGTAAAAGGGTTGGTGGATCTACAATGGAGGTTCTTCATACACATATTCTAACACTTTTTATCCAAAAGAAAGACAGGCTGGAATGACATCACTGTCACAAATTCTTCTGTTATCTGTACTTTGTGCACAAACAGGACATTCAATATGTTAGCTTATGTATTTAATGGCCTGGTTTCTAATATTCAAAAGGGAAGGAGGAACATGTTTCTAATGTACCCAAGGTTCTTGCAATGCTTCATTAATGAATCCATTCCTTAGTTGGTACTTGTAGGACCTGTGATGGATATTAACCGTTATAATGCTATATCCCATTAGTACATCAAGAAAAGGGATACCAGGAACTTCTATAGTAGGACTTTCTTTCCATTGCTTCCATGGATGTTACAGTAGATTAATCAAGAAGAAGCTATAGATGAACAAGAAGATGTTACACCAGCTGAGGAGCAAGATCATGAAGAAGAAGAACAAGCTGCTCCTGATCAACAACACGTTGATGAGCATACTGAAAAAGCACAAGGAGAACAAAGGCCAGTGTCACCACCTATTGATGTAGGTGGTGATCTTCACACTGGGCCTTCTGTTAAAGAATCTAACATTGCATCACCTTTCAGACCATCTCCAATACACTCTCCTCCTATGTCTCCAGCTCACTTTTCTCTAGTCCACTCTTCTCCAGCTACTACTCAACTTTTTAGGACTGGTTAATCTACCAGCTCTTCAGAAGAATCCAAGTCATCTCCAGATGAGGAAGATCAAGCTATCAGGATGTCTGTAACACAAATTCAATCTGAGGCAGGTGCTTTTGAAAGTTATGCTGAATCTGGAATTAACAGGCCTGATGAGAAGGATAAGATGATCTTAGAACTTTTGTTGAAAGTTGCAAGAATGGAAAAGTTCCTTGACAGAAGATCTGGTATCGTACAAGATAGACTTCAAGAGTTGGATGAAAAAGAAAAGGAAACTAAGGAACTCAAAGAGAAATTTGAGTCTAAAAAGAATGAAAAAGCCAAATAACTAGACAATTTCAAGGCAGCACTCAAACAAGCAAGAGATGAAATCAGTGGGCATGTTGATATTATCAATATACAGACAGTTGCCATGGAGGAACAAGAGAAATTGATTGAAGTTCAATCGACATCATTGCTGATCTTAATAGACAAATAAAGACTTTAACAAAAAGAGTCTCAGAATTAGAGATATTAATAAAGATCAAAGAGGATCTAGCCAAGGAACAAGAAATCAAAGATGATGAACTTGAAAAGGAGAAGGAACCAAATCTACCCATGGTTGTATACTCAAGTGAATAATCAAAAGAAACTAATGAGGAAGATTCTAAAATTAGATACTTGATCAAAGGGCTGGATAGTCATTCTGTTAGAGGATTCGTAATTGATGATGAATTCTGGGAATTTGTGCAAGACCCCAGACCTCCAGTAGAAAACATAGTGGTGATTCCTCAATCTCCAGTGCCATTAAAGAAAGAGTTTAGCCAGATGGTTGTTCCTGCTATCACCTTATCGGATGAGCTGAAAGAGTTCATCAGAAGGCTATGTTAAGAAATCAAAGAAAAAGGATAAACTACTTAGAAACAAGGAGAAGAACAAACATAACAAAATGGTGAATCCTTTATACCATCCTCATCCTGACCATTAATGCACACCTATTCAAGGTAGAGAAACTATCTATTTGAAAAGGCCAAGGGTAAAAGGCGTGTGAGGAAGAGAAATCTTTCAAAATGAAAAAAAAGGATGATCCAAGAAGTCTAGCTGCTATAGCTGAATTTCTTAAAGAACATGAAAAAACAGAAAAATAACTTATGAAAAAGGTCCACCTTATAGACGTGGAAGAGGGGAGATTCAAGGGGAATACCAGGTTGATGAACCTGTGATCAAAGATAGTCTTGTGAAAGTAGAATCTTCAGTGGAAGAAATAGTGGAGAAAGCACAAAAAAATGATTTGATGATCTAGGCAATGTTCCTGATAAATCATGGTTATGATGCAGATGAAGTGTTTAGGATGTCTTATAAGTGAATGGTTGAAGAAGTAAACAAGATGAATCAACATTTTGTTCCAACTCATGTGACTGAGTATGAAAGAAAATTAGCCAAGTCTCCAATCACATTCACTACTCCCCATACCCAACTGTCTGAAGCTCCTCAAGCTTATTATTCTGATCCCTATAACATGACTGCCAGGGAAATGAAGGATTATCTCTCCAAACAAGGATGCACCAAAGGAAGACTGGGTAATATCAACACAAACTCACTAAGAGCTACAACCCTCTAAATGATTAATGAAAAGAAAGAAAGGATGAAGAAATTAGAAGACATGGTTGTGAGGAGAAAACCCAGATTAAGAGTCTCTGCTTAAGATATCCAACTCACTTGTAAAGACCATGATGTCTTCGCACCCATACTCAAATGGAATCCTGAATGGTTTAATGAACCCTCTCAATTGAAACTTCAAGAGGGATTAACCACATCAAAAATGAATCAGGGTGTGTCTGCTCCAGAGGGAAAAGTAGATGTCAAAAACATTGCCTTGAAGTATGACAGTGACTGGAACATTTTCATGATCAACAGGATCTCATGGTTGGTTCAATTCTTCACATAATACTCTACTCTGGTGAACTCCCTGCAGATTCATGATCTGAAAGAACTGGCAGATCTTGAATTGATCAATCATAATGCCATGCATAGGCTGTTAAGTCACGGATCGGTAAACATCCGAGCATGTTCTTGACGGAAGGAGAAAAACCAAAAGATAAACAATAACAAGAACAGTAATCGAATGATTTTATTGATAAAACATAACGATTTTAAGCTCGTTACAACTTAAGAATACAGACTCTTGGCAAGGGGGAGATCGAGCATGATCTCCCCTCTCATCCGGCAGCACCTAGGCCCCGGGCAGACTCCCTCTCAAAACCCCTTCCTTTTTATACATTGAAAATTGTATATATATGCCTCGGCCCATATTAGATGTGACTGGGCCCATTCGTGCGATTGGACCATGCGTATGGTTCAATCGTACGACTGGACCATGCGTATGGTTCAATCGTACGACTGAACCATTCTTATGGTTCAGTCTTACGAATGCCCCAATCGCATCTTTCAGTCGCATGACTGGTCCATTCGCATGGCTCAGTCGTACGACTGAGTCTCATTCGCATATGCTCCGATGAATGACCCAGTTTCATGTGTTTTCAACATATCAGGTGTAATACATTAAGCCTATACTATTCGTCAAGCGACGGACACACTATATATGACAATATATGCTCCAACAAATTCCCCCTTGGACGTTG
>BJCO01465548.1:0-17628 GCA_018326465.1 Flaveria floridana
GTCAGCTGTTTGACATCTTCAGTAGTTAAGTTAGTTTTAGTAGTTTGTTAAAATAACGGTTTGATGTCACTATCAAGTGACATCAGCTGACGTCATTCTTCCAATAAAAGGAAGATGACCTAATTGTAATCCTTGCCGAGGCGTGTGATCTAATAGAAAACACCTTTTGCAGAATTCTCTCTCTCTCTATAACCTACTGTTACATGCAAAATTTCTTGTGTTCTTGTTATAATTTCTAATTCTTGTGCTAAATCCGCTGCGAATACAACCTAATTGATTAAACTAGAGGCTGAGATCCTTTCAGAAACCCTCCTCGGCCACCCAAATCGCGAAGGTAACGAGTTACAAACCCGAAAACGCGTAAACATCGCGTTTCATCACGTTAGTAACGCTACTAACCCCACAACACACCCAACTTCTTGTGACACAATAAAACATGTTATATTTCAGTAATAAAAAGATATTAAAATCATCTTAAAATCTTATTCGACCTCAAACACGGGTTTGTTAGGTTTAATATACCCAAAAACCCGGATTATTCACAAAAACATAAACGTATATTATAGGAGTCGAAACGTTCTAACTAAATATTCTGAAGTTTTAGAAGAATTATCTCAATTTACAAATAAAATTTCATAAATTAAACACATGTACTTTACATTTTATGAAAAATATAAAAGTTCAAAAACTAGCATTTTATAAAAATAACAAGAAATAGAAAGGGGGATCAAGTACAAAAATTAAGGGGTTATTTAGGTTATATTTATATTATGGAATATTTAGGAAGAAAGAAATCAGGTTAAAACAAGTAGTAAATCCAAAAACGAGACTTAACCCAGACTTAACGAACATTTAACGAAACTAACCGAGCTAGTTAACAAAAATAGTAAATATGTGATATTTGGTGATATAAAATATCCTTGTAATACTCACAAAAGCCTATAAATTTAGTTTCATAATTTTTAGAATTTATTTCATTAATAAACAAAAATACAAAATATATTCACCATAAAATAAAGAAAATTGTTAAAAACGAATTTAAGAACAACTTTAGTGGAAACTACAAAACCAAAAAATGATTATAAGTATATTAAAACTAATAATTATAAAAATTTGACAAAGGACAACCAACAACCCAAAAACCGTTAATAACCCGAATCAATGACATTTAAATCTCAAAACCGACATAGCAAGTTAAAAACCCAAATTTCCTGAAACTAATAGCCTAGTAAAGACCAAGGAAAATTAAAAACTAAATATTTACAAGTTTTACAATGCTATAAAAAGGGTTACAAAATGTAGTATTTTATATTAATTAACTAGCGGTTGTATAAATAGGAAAAATCATAAAAATATATAAATAAATCCTAATCTTTCAAAATTAATGAAATTTCAGAAGAATATAACTAACCACTTGATCAAAAATAAATATAAATATAAAAACCAAGGATTAACATCCCATCATCAACACACCCGAATCGTGATACGATACACGTTTAAAAACATGATAAGTAACTCATCAATCCTAAAACCATGCCATTAGCCCTCCAGTATCCAATTATCATATAAATAAGTTATAACTAAGGCAAAACCTTAATTGGACCATCTAACAACCTCAAATAAGAAAGTAACTAAATATAACTTCATAAAATGCTGAAACCGAAAACAGGCACTTGAAACCATTAAGAAAGATCAGATAACATAAAAACACACTTATTACAGTATTCTAGTCTACTAAAAATCATAAAAACTATTATAATTTATTATAATGCAAAAATCCCAAACTTTAGGGTCAAAAACATAAATTTAGCAAAGTTAAGGGACCAATCTTGCCAAAACATTAAAACCATGCTATTTCGGGATTATACCACACCTATAAGAACCAAAAGTGATCAGAACATATGAGCTAAAGGTTTGACAATTAAAACAAAACTAAGTGTACTAACCAAAACCTAAGAACGCGAAATAAGATTACACATACATAAAATAGCACCTACCAAGCTAAGATATACAAACACAAACCATATGGGATGGGTTTTAATTAATCTAATAACTATAGAACTAACTCATTTTAAATGAACATAGGAAACCTCTTTGTTAGTAGCATCCACACACTACAAACAACCACGTAATCAACCACATGTGAGTCTTATGAACCCCTTTTTTACGTTATAACTTTTACAGTGAAATACATTCTTGTTAAATATTATGACTATGTTATTATGGTGCAATACTACCTGCTCATGTCCCCGAATGGACCACAATCATTAACTCCATTAGGAGTCGCGTGATTTGTGGATAGTAGTATTTGGGGAATCCCCCGCACATAATGGGCCCTTTATGCAGGGAAACCCCCCATTGAGATTCAATAATCATTATGTCATAAATTAGTGCCATTTAACCACACTTAGCAGGGCACACTTAAGCCCAACCATCTAGTAGTAACGGGTTAGGGGATATTTTTGGTACTCGGGCGGGAAAGTCTGCGTCGGGCTTGATTGTGATACATTTTACAGTGCGTCATGGTTCTTATATTATGGTTGTTATTATTATGAAACTTGTTGAATATTATATTGTCATGAAGAGTAACATGTCTTGAGCCCATTTCTTTCTAGTGGAAGTGGGACTTCACCAAGGATCAGCATTGAGCCCATTTCTCTTCACAGTAGTATTGGATGAGATGACTAAGTCTATACAGGACCAGTCCCGTGGGGCATGTTGTTTGCAGATGATATTATGCTAATATCAGAATCTAAAACAGTGTTGAATGACATGTTAGAACAGTGGAGAGCGGCACTAGAGAGCAAAGGCTTAAGGATAAGTCTCTCTAAGATGGAATACATGCACTGTAATTTTAGTGAAGCGAATTAAGAGGACACCTAAATTAGTATTCAGGGCCTGGCGGTCCCACAAATATCTAGGTTCAAATATCTAGGATTGTACGTCCAGGACAACGGAGAGATACACAATGATGTATCCCATCGTTCAGGCAGGATGGTGCAAGTGGAAAGTAGTATCAGGGATCTTGTGTGATAAGAGGTTCCCAGCATGACTAAAGGGAAAACTATATAGAGTGGCAGTTTGCCCGGCTATGTTATACGAAACAAAAAGCTAAGGTGGATGTGTGGTCACACGAGGCTGGATCAGATAAGGAGCGATTACATTACCGCAGGCCGATTCTTGATACCGGCCCGATAGATAGTGATTATTTTCTTCCTTTATTTGCACTTTATGTCGCTAACCCACGACGTCTTCATAAGATGGGTTTCGTAGAGCAATAGAGTTTATTACCTTAGATGGTAAGAGGAGTAAAGGAAGACCTAAGTTGACCTGGGATGAGATAATAAGATGGGTTTCGTAGAGTTACGCCTCTCCAAGCACATGGTCGAGGATAGGAGTGCGTGGAGGCGTAGAATTAAAGTTAGGGACTTCTAGTGGGCATTGATGCGCTAGTCCTCACGTGATGTGTAGCGTAACATTATTCCTTGCCTAATAGCGTAGTAAAATTCATCTGTCTTATTCCTAGCCTAATATCATAGTAAAATTTATCTTTCTCAAATCGGTTTCAATGCTAGTGAGTTTGCTTCAGTGACGTATGCTTAATTGCTTATGTGAGGTATGCATTATATTCTGATTGTTAGGCATATGATAGGGCTAATGTGATGTGTGATGTATGCAATATAATCTGGTTATTTTGCTTACGAATATGCATATGCATATACAAAACTCTTATGTGATATATGCGCTATAATTTGGTTGTTATTCATGTCGAGCCGAGGGTCTCTTTGGAAGTGGTCTCTCTGTCTCCCAAGATAGAGGAAAGACTGGCCACCACCTACCCCTCCTAGACCTTACTTTTAGTGGGACATACTAGGTATGTTTGTTTGTTTGTTTGTTTGAAGAGTAACGTGTCTTAAACTCATGGGCTCACCGATATTATGTTGATGTATTTTGAGTATGTATTTCAAGTGATGTGTAATTCAGGTGTTAAATAGATAGGTGCCGCCTTAGACGGGCCCTTGGAGATTTAGCCACTACCCTATCCACCTTTCTCTTTATGGACAATTAAATAAATATGTATTATTCGGATCCTTTAGACAATTTAATGTAAGAATATTTGGAATTATGTAATTTTTAAGTTTGGATTTATTTATTTCCGCTGCATTGTGATGATATCATTCGGTCACGGCTAGACCCGGTCAAAGGGGTGTGACAGATTGGTATCAGAACCAACGGTTTTAGCGAATTAGTTTCTTACCAATAGGAACCTAGGCTTTAACCACATACTAGAGACATAAGGAAATAAGAGGAAACCCCCCCAGTTTACGACCCAAGGAAAGATACTACCACTTAATCTCGCTCATAGTATTTTTTATATTTTACATATCCCTATTAATTTTTGATTTCTTTCATACACATATATATTTATCATGTTGCAATTTACCCGTTTGTTCATTAGATGGCGGGAAACCAGAACAAAGGAAAGACCATAAACATTAGCGACTCACCCGATGTACCACCCCCGCCTTACCATCAGACCACCATTCTACCACCCACTTTTGCACCAAACATGGGTGCAGGACCCTCGAGACGCCCTAGTCCTATGAGATTGGGGAGTATGCCCCCCTTGGCCTTGAGTACGGAGACCCTAACTGGTACCCTTCTGCCCCCTATGAGTACAATATGCCTGACCATAACGAGGACTGGGAGATGGAGGAGTCAGAGCCTACAGGGGATTCGTTAGGCTCATCGGCAACTGTCCGGGCCAATTCCCTATGACTAGGTGGGAATGAGGGAGAGGCACATCGTGCGAGGAAAATGGTATGAATGTCTATCCGACCCGTCCCCACATTCCAACAGGAATGGGGTAACCTAGTTACAGGACTGACCGGGGCACCGCCACAGCCCGCTGTGCCATCATTGCCACCACCACCGCAACCGGTCCCATCATACCCAGTAGGGCCCTATGGGCATGGTGCACTAGCACGTCATAGATTCCATACGGGTCCATTGGTGTACTACACTGACCAATATGCCGAGTCGGCACGCTATTCTAGCGCTTCACAACAGGTTTTCGTTGACCAACCCTTGTACCATTCAGGGCCATTTGTAGAAGATTTATTCATGATGGAGGTTTGGCGCCACCACCATCATTGTGACATAATGAAGCAAGAAAGGGACAAGGTGATGTCCGTAGTAAAACGAATGAGGAAGAAGCTCTACAGCGCTGCCCAGAAGTGTGTGATTGACCCATGGTCCCGTTATCGTTGTCGCCGTCGTCATTGAAGTTGTTTTACTTTCCTTTTTATTTATGTTATTTGATTCGAAAAACTATGTATTTGTAGGATATGAGTGAGTATCAACTCATGTCACACCAAATTGTATTTGGACTTAATTTGTATTTTATCCATAGCGGTTTCGCATGATGATGTATGGAGTATACAATGCCTAAAACTTTGACTACTAGTGTAAACTAAGATGTAAAATGTATGTTATATCCATGCCAAGAGGAAGAGGTCTAGGAAGCGTTCCCAACACAAGGAACGATCTAGGGCACGCAGTAACCAAACTGACGAAACCCTAGGTGAAAACGCTAACAATACCAATGACCTTAACAATGAACATAACACCAATAACCCTGCCAACACATACAATGAAAGCAACCATGAAGATAGACTCCAATAACTAATTTCCGAGGCCATTACAAAGCCTTACCCACTATTGCCACCCATGTAAATGTAGAACGCCATCAGGAAGCGCCTGTAGGAGGAAACAATGATGTTGATGGGAACATCAACACAAATGAAGAAGACCGTGAAATGGCATGAGTGCAAACAGGGTGTGCATATAAGGCCTTTATAGCGTGCAAACCAACCGATTACTTTGGAACTGAGGGTGCTATAGGAACCATCTGCTGGCTAGAAGAGATGGAAGACATGTTTGATATTAGCGACTATGCTAAGGAAACCATAGTGAGATTTGCTATACACTCACATAAAAATGGATCCCTAAACTGGTGGAATACACTACTGCAAACCAGAGGAAGGAACACTGTAAACTGAATAAGATGGGAGGAATTCAAGAAATTGATGACTGATCGTTATTGTCCAATAAATGAGATAGACAAGATGGAAGCCAAGTTTCTAAGCTTAGAGATAAGGGAACTACACCTTTGGAATACACTAACGGGTTTAATGAGTTGTCCTTACTAGTTCCGCATTTGGTTACCCCCGAATCAAAGAAGATAGGTAGGTATGTGTGGGGTTTGACCCCTAAGATCAGGGGAATGGTGAAGGCTGCAAAACCAAGGACTTTTCAAGAAACTGTGGAAATCTCTGCGACACTAAATGATGAGGTGGTCAGAATTGAAGGAACCAGAGGATCTGTTACCCCTGGAAATTTTGTCAGTTAAAAGAAAATAAAAGAAAAAAGGAAGAAAAAGTACTTTTGTAAGAAAAGAAAAGAGAGCTAAAGTAAAGGGGCTAAAATGTAAAAAGGACAAAATAATCATATTATTATGTTTAAAGTGGGCATGGCCGCCCACTGCTCTGCTACACCAACTACTCGACAGTTTTCGAGAGAGAAACCAGAAGATTTTCGGCTTTAGAGAGAGCAACTGAATTTGGCATTGGTAAGTAAATGTTAGCATAATTGACTCATTTTTAGTGGTGTTTTCGATCAAGAAACCAAAAATACATGTTCTTATGTGTGTATATATGCTCGGGTATGTGTTTTTGACATGTATAGGTGTTAGAAATCTTTGAAATGCTCAATTTGAAGGGGTTAAGCTTGGAAGCAGCCTAGGTGAGTTTCTAGACCCTAGTTTTTATATGTTTTTAAAAGTTTTGGGGCTGAAAATGCATGTAAAACATTTTTACAAGTGATATGTATGTAACTGTATGTATATGTGCATGTATTTGATGATTTATGGTGGTAAATGCTTTGATTAGTGTTTAGAATGGTTGTATGAGCTTAGAATAGGGTAAACTTATGTTTGGGATTAAAAAATATATTAGAAACATGTAAATAGGTGGTCATGCGCCCAAACGGGGCACATGCGCTTGAAAAATAGACATAGAAAGTCTAAGTAAGGTTGATCATGCCCAAACAGTGCCATTATACGCCTAAACAGTAGCCCATGCACCTAGAAAATGCCTTAGAAATACTAAGTGCATGCTGATATTCCTGAACAGTAGTTCATGTGCCTAAGTTTTGCTGAAACACCTAAGTATAGGGGTGATGCGCCCCAATACTGATCACGCGCCCAAATTTTACTCAGGCGCCTGTGTAGGCTCATACACCTAAACAGTTCATACGCCCAAAAGTGAGAAGAAGTTAAGTATAGGTCCATGTGCCCAAATAGTAATGAAATGCTTAAACAGGCATCATGCGCGTGCATAGTGTTAAAATGCCTAACACTTAGAAATTTTTTCTGAATTTTTGAGAAATCAGATTTTTAAAGTTTTGACCCTAGTTTGACCTAAGGCTTATATATGCATATTTTATGCATGGTTATGAATTGATCTTATGTTGCTTATGTATATTGATGTATGACTTTACGTGGTGTGTTTATGATTATAAACGTAAAGTATTATCATTAAAGAAAGAAATAAGATTAATAATAATGACAGTGGAACATAAAGAACGAATGAAAGAAAGGTTTGCAAGCAGAATTAAAGGAGGATCATAACCCATTGAGAGTTTAGCTCAACTGTCTGTATTATAGTGTGCGATTTTGGCTAACCCATGAGGGTTCACATATAGGGGGTCAGTCTTGGTGGCTGGCCTATAGTACGAAACAGGATCCTTGTCACTCAACCTCGGATATAATGAGGCTTTGTGCCTGCAATGGTGGCTTCGGGCCACGGGCTTTATGCCAAAAAGTAAAGAGGCCTTGTGCCCGGAATGGTGGCTTCGGGCCATGGGCTTTTTGCCAGCTAGTAATGAGGCTTTGTGCCCGGAATGGTGGCTTTAGGCCACAATGAGGGAAAAGCTTGACAGGATCTAGAATAAGTAAGAAACGAATGAATTGACAAACTACGAAATGAACGAATTGATAAAGTACGAAACGAATGATTACGAAAGATAATGATAAAGTACAAAACAAACGATTACGAAAGAAAATAATAAAGTGCGAAACAAACAAATATGTGAGATAATGACTGAAGAATAAGGTTATGTGTTGTTGTATGTATGTGGAATGTTTTCGTACGAAACTAAAGAAAGTATTTTGTTAAGAATGAGTATTTTCTTATATGAATCGTATAAATTATTTTAATACTTTAAAACTAGAACTCACTCAATAACGCTGACTTTTATTCATTTTTCAGTTTGCAGGTAATGTTGCTGAGGATGGAACGAGGGGAGGCTACTTGGCAGGGCAAGACTGGCATCCATTCACGCATAATAGTATTGTTGTTTTGTAATGCAATCGAATGAGGCTTTTGTAATTTAGCAATGTTATATTGCTTAACAACAATATTTATCAATGAAATGAATGCTTTTTGATAACCTATTTCCACTGCTTAATTAATGAAATATGTATTATATATGTAATGATGCAATGGTTGTCCAACTATGAGGTACCTTAGGAACGGGGCCTTACAAGTTGGTATCAGAGCTAAAGTTTAAGTAAATTGGGTAAATATTTTCAAAAACCTAATCTTAAACTAAGAATGGGATGAAAGAAAAGGGATGCCAGCCCGTGTAGCTACGTACCATCAGGTATTTCTTTTCTCGAAGTTAATTGGAGTTATGTGTGTGTACTATTTGTTTATATGCTTATAGTAGATTTAGATACTGATGTAGTCAGGATAGGAAATGCTTGGGGTGTGAAGTGTAAAGTAAGTAGCTAATCACAACTGGCCAGTATAAGTAGGGACTTACTATACTTAACATAAACTGAGCTATTCCTTGAATGGCCGTGTTGGTGTTTGAATCTTATAATGCTTAGAGATGGCTGGAGGTAGATCATCTAAGGCCTCTAGGGGTGGAGTATAAGGACGAAGTGGTGCTAAATCACATGTTACTAGAAATAAGGCTAAGACTGCTTAGAGGACCCGTAAAGAGCCCGAGGTGCATCACAAGGAAGGTGGTGAAGATAGTGCGAACTTAAGGGCCTTGGTGAAAAAGGCGGTGGTAGAGGAAGTCCATCAAGTCATGCAGATGATTCTGCCGTCTGTAGTGACTAAAGTGATCAAAGCTGTAAGGGATGATGGAAGCAGTATTGGAGATTAGTGAGTGCAGGGAGGATCAGAAGGTGAAGTTTGCCACTCACTCATTTGTTGACTCGGCTCTATGTTGGTGGGACAACATTATCCCGGCCGAGGGTAGCAGGGCCATTGGAAAGATGAGGTGGCCAGAACTGAAGAAACTGGTGATTAAGGAATTCCGTCCTCACCGGGAACTTGACAAGATAGAGAGAGAGTTCCAACATCTTGAGGCAGTCACCATGACGCACCAGCAATACACCACCAAGTTTAATAAGATGGAAAGGCTGGTGCCGGATCATGTAATGCCGGTGTCAAGGAAGATCAAGAAGTATATCCAAGGATTGCCAGCTGACATACGCAGGACCTGATTGCTGTCCGATCGGGTACCATTCGGTCGGTAGTAGACCGGGCGGGTAGGTTGTATGATGAAAGAGAGGAGTTGGCGGTGGTGGAGGTGAAGAAGACGAGTGGTGGTGACAAAAGCTGGGGCAGGAAACGGTTTGGACGTGGTGGTTTCACTCCAAATAATAAAAAGAGGAAGGTGGATGACCATCAAGTGGTGTAATCAAGCTCGGGAATGAAGAAGTGCGGTAGACGTGGGAGGGAGCACACTAGTTAATGCAAGTGGGGAATAAGTGTGTGCTTCAAGTGTGGAAGACTCGATCATGTGGCAAAGATGTGTGGAGCTATACGGTGTTATAACTATGGTGACGAAGGCTATGTGAGAAGGGACTGCAAGAAGCCACGGGCCGAGGGTTCAGAGATGAAGAAGAAGCCAGAGGAAGGAGGACAGAGGGCAACTACTAGAGCATTCATGATGACACGGGAGGAGGCTAGAGCTGATCCTGACGTCGTGTCAGGTATGTTTCTAGTAAACCAAATTTGTGCCACTATGTTATTTGATTCTGGTGCTAGTAGGATTTTATCTCTACTGCTTTCTATTCTAAGATTCATGTTAGTAGTAGAAGTATTAATGAGCCATTCGACGTAGATACTGCTATTGGTAAGTCTACAAGAATTACTGATATGATAGAGGATTGTGCCATAAAACTAGAAGGTCATAGGTTCTTTGTAAATTACATGTGATGTCCCTAGGCGGATTCGATATAGTACTAGGGATGGATTGGTTAGCAACCTATGAGGGAAACATCGTGTGTCACAAGAAGATGATTCGATTAATTGCGCCCGATTGAAGTTCAGTGACAATATAAGGCGATCACGTCACTACGGTTCTAAAGGTGATTTCGATGGTGGTGGCAAAGAAGTACATAAGACGTGGATGCAGTGCCTACTTGGCCTACGTAAAAGATGTGGCTGCATCAGTACCACAATTGTCCAACGTACCAGTGGTATGTGACTTTCCGGACGTGTTCCTAGAAGACTTGCCAGGTGTACCACCGACTCGCGAGATTGAGTTTCAGATTGATTTGATACCCGGTGCTCAACCTGTCAAACCCCAACCTTAACGACAGAAACTTCAAGATGTGGGTTAAGATTGTTCATGCCACACACCACTAACAAAAATGTCAATATTATAAATTTCCAAGGTTCATGACGTACAATAAGAAAAATAACATAATTTTCAAGCAACAAAATATAAAAGTCTTCATAGCAACGTGTGTCAATATGTGTCATTTTATTATTATCTAAGTCTAATCCTGGATGTGATCTTCAAGAGCAACTTAAACAGGCTCATTTCCTGAAATATGTTAAAAATAAAGTCAACATAATGTTGGTGAGTTTCCATAGATTAAACATACATAGATATATATGTCAAAAGATGTCAATTCATGTCATAGGTTATCGAATAAAGTATATAAAGATGGATGAACAAATGTAACAATCAAACCTTGACAAATGTGGCCACAATAACGATAAAATGATTAGCTAAGTGTATTTGGTTCCCATAGTGCTCAAGAATACGACACTAGGAGCCGGCAATAACCTTGGCTTTAGCACCAAATAGGCTTGTCAGACCCATAGATCTATGACGTCGCTAGGCTACCAATAGTTAATGATTGTGTCTTACAAACGTCATCACATGATAATTAAAAGTGTTCAAATAACCATGACATAATAAGATGAATTTCACAAATGCTACAAGAGTAAAAACGTGTTTACAAGTGTGCTTATAATAAAGTAAACGCGTTTCATCCTAAAAGTGTGAAACAATATAAAATGGGATATGAAAACTCACATGGATTATATGTATGTCAAATAAAGAAGGTCTTGTATAAATGCCGAGGATTCGTTAATGTTCAACCTAAATAAACGACGTGTTAAGTTAATCATGATCATTATGGTATTATATTTATAAACCATTTATCCCATGACTTTTACATTATTAAATAGCTACAATTTGTTATTAATTTGGTATTTAAATGATTACTAATAATTTTAGTGTTTGCTATTATTGATAAAGTTAGACTTTTTTTTATTAAATGATTATTATTTACTATTTAAATAAATAGTAATTTTGTAGATTTAAGTGATTATATTAATTACAATAAGTGAACATTTTAAATATGTAAATATATATTTACTTTCTTAAAAATTATAAATAAATAAACGTGAAACAAAGAATTTATTTAATTGAAATAAATAAAATAAGTGGAACACCTTATACTTTGAGATTAAAAATAAATTGTATTTTGTATAATTTTATAATTTTTGAAATAAAAGAACTGGAAATTTCTTAATTAAATTTTTTAAACAAAATTCAAAAGAAAATGATTTTATTTATTTAAAAATGATTTTATGTGATTATGAATAATATTTAAATATTTTTCTGAAATTAAATATCATAGAAAAACCTTTAAAAAAATAATGGCAAGGCCTCGGGTTCGAACCCGGGCCCTTTGCCAAGACAACAACCACACAAACCACCGGGCCAAAGCCCTGGTTTGTATTAGTTTTTACAAATTAAATCTTAAAGTTCTTTTTCCTAGAAAACCCCAATTTCACCCAAGAACCCTAGTTCCCAATTGATCAAATTGAGCATTGAATCGATCATGATAACAAAATTAACCATGGGGCTTTTGTTTCCCATGTAAAAACGAATAAAACCCCTAGTCGAATTACCTCATTTGGTTACAGAATCAACGAGTTCGACTTGAGTTGGGTCATGACTGTTCATGATTTAATCTTGATGTGTGTGTGTTGCTTGTGAGATTGAGTATGCCAAAAGGTTAGGAACCCGAATGAGGTGTTTTGCCTTAAATTCATAGTTCCAATTCGATCGTTTGATTGACCAGCGAGTTCAAGGTTGTTCTCGGCTGTTACAAGTCAAATTTAATGGATTTTAATGTTGTTTCAAGTGGGATTAATCATCCCACTAAGTTCTATTTGATTAATCGATTGTTTATAGTCAATTAATTTGATGATTATGATGATTTATGTGTAAAATCGGTTACGGGTTTGAAAGGATTCGGTTTCGGTTTTAAGATCATTCAATAGCTTGATTACACTCGACATAGTGTGTGCCTTCGGGTTCGAAACGGAATCACAAATGTTTTGGTGCGATTTGGGGTCAAAACCGAGGCTTAAAACCCGGTTTTTGGGGTGGCCGGAGCCACGGCCGGAGGTTGGCCGGACTCCCGCCGGAAAATTAGGAAGGGGGAAGGGGGGGTTGGGTTTTAAAATTTTATAGCTTGGGTACCTGCGGTTTTGAGTTATTTATTTCGTGACCAAAGTTTAAGTTTTAGTTTTAAATGAAATTACAGTTTGGTCCCTAGAGTTTTAACTTCTATTATTTTATTTCAAAACATTTAATTTACAAGTTTTCTAAAATAAAAAGTCTTATATTTCTTTTATTTATTTGCATTATTAACACTTATTATAATAATTTACTATTATTTTTTATTTTACCATTTTATTATTATTATTAGTATTAGTATGCTTGTTATTAGTATCATTATTATTATTATTTTTGTTACTTTCTTAACTATTTAATTATATCAAAATTATAAGGATACAAGAAATTACAAATAAATCCTAGTATTTGCATTAATAACAAAACAGACCCTTACAAGAGATAGCGAAGTTAACAAACGTTAAATAAAAATACGAGAATTCACAGTCTTTCCAACTTTTAGAAATTTCATCCCGAAATTAAAGACAAGCCTAAACGAACAGATAGGGATATTTCTTCATGTAGTCCTCGCGTTCCAAGGTTAACTCAGCTCCACATTTATTTTCCCAACAAACTTTGACCATCGGTGTGGTAGTTTTTTGGGTGTTCTTCAGTGTTCGATCCATAATCTCGATAGGTTTCTCAACGAAATGCAATGACTCGTCAATTTGGATTTCCTCCAAAGGAACATGCAAATTTTCAACGCCCAAGCATTTCCTCAAGTTTGAGACATGGAAGACAGGATAAACTCGGCTAAGTTCGGAAGGTAGTTCCAGTTTGTAAGCCACTTTCCCAACTCTTTTCAAAATCTTGAAAGGTCCTACTGATAGGATCAAATGTATCAATCTGTAACAAATTATGTAAACAATTTAAAGAAACACAAACAATTGTAATCAAATCAAGTAAATATCAATAAAATTCACAGTTCATTGATATAGCAAAGACAGTTACAGGAGTAAGAAAGCAGCACATACAAAATTGTTACGACTACTTAATTCTACTCTAGTCTAAACTATTTATACTATCAACACACTAAAGACTATCTATTTACAATTCTAGTCCCTATACTAAGGCAAAATTGTAAATGACACACTAAGACTAATGTTAATCTTTCTAGAGGACTAACAATACTCCCCCTAAGATTTACATTTGTCTTCAGTCTTCAAAAGTCTTCTGTCTTCATATATTTGTCTTCTTTTTCTTCAATCTGCATTCTTCTCTTCATGCTTTGTCTTCTCTTCTCTTTCATCTTCTATCTTCTCATCTCTTTCATCATTAACCTTCAAAGATGCCTTCGGGTTCTTCTTTTACTTTAAACATAGGCTTCTTCTTATACATTTCTATCTCTTTCAATGCATTCTCAATCGATGACTTGAATTTACCAGCAAGCACGGCTTGTTCTGGTTTTGATTCGTTCATTTTTATCTCCATCAACTTCATTCTTTCTAATGTATCCTTTGATAAGCATACAATGTCAACATTTGCATACAGCTCCATAGGATTTTTACTTTCTTTGCAATATACTTCTAACACTCCTTTTCTTGAAATTCTCATGAATTCAATATCATTGATGTCTCTTTTCATGATGTTAGCATAAGCAAGAGCTTTTCTTAAAGATATTCTCTCCATAGCTGCATTCATCACATTGATAATTGAGAGAAAATATTTATTGTCTTGCTCTGCTGTCTCAGGTGATACTTTCTAAATTTTTGAACAGACTAAAATGAGATATAGCTTGGATGGAGTAATTTCAGTTCAAAAGTACCAAACAAAGATATCATATCCGCATCCCAGTGTTCAAGATTTTGGACCAGTTTAAGCTCAAAAGTATCTGTGTTATAGAACCATCTATGAATAGGTTTGGTCTTTTGATTTCCATCTATCACCTTCAATCCAGGAGTTGTCACCTTTTCAAAATACTTGTCACAAAATTCAACCATAAAATGCTCTTCTTCTAATTATAACCCTCTAATCTTCTTATTCTTCTTTAGCATAGAAAAGTATTCCTTGTCTTCTTGATCACATCGAGTCTGAAGGAAATTACTTGTTCTAGCTAGCCCTCGGCTTAGAATTTCTACAAACATTTCTCCTCGTTTAGCTCCAGAATGGTTGACCAAAGGAAGTTTGTTTAATTCTTTTAAGTCTTGAACAGGCAGTTTAATAATATTTGAGTAAAAATAATACACATCACAAATAGCATTTACTCTTTTTATCAAGAACGCATCAAAAACTTCATCATATTTCCAAGCTATTATTTTAACTTGGTTAGTGAAGTCAGGTGCAATCATAGCATTCAACAACTCTGCTATAGATTGACCTTTTTGCAATACGTTTCTAACCAAATCTCCAGTAGATCTTGCACTATCAAATATGTGCTTTTGTTCAGAAGAAGCTTTATACACTTGCTGTTCTGATTGTGAAAACATCTTGAATAGCTCCTTTCTTCTTTCATGAGCAATTGTCTTCTGTGCCATTTGCCTTATTTCCTGAGGCTTCAAGATTCTTGTTCTTTTGGTAATATCTAAATACTGAGGATTGTCAGTATCTAGAATGATCATTTTGTTTGATTGTTTCTCAGTTTGTTGAAAACTTTTCACAAGATTTCTCAATGAAACTGATTGGAGTCTTTTCAACCTTTTCCACGGATAATTTCTAGCTTGCAACCATGACCGTAAAGCAGGAATGCTCATATCATCAGGATCAGGATGGTGCAGCTCTGAACAAGGAACTTCTTCAACATTAATGCTTTCTTGTGCTCTGTTCCATTCACCATGTTCCATAACTATCTCATTAGGATCAACAGGAGCAACAGATTCAGCAGCTATACATTTCTTATACTCATCGTTGATTTGAGAAGCTGTAAGCCCATCCAAAAATACTTTGTTGTACTTCATCTTCACAAGATAATTATATCTTTCTTCAAAGTCTTGTGGAATATCATCATGCACTTGCACTTGTTCAAATGACAAATGAGTTTCAAATTCTTCTTCAATGTCTTTATCATCAAGCACTTCATTGTACCACTTATCATCATATTCTTCTTCAATATCCTCCAAGTCACCAATTTTCTCTTGAATAAATGGTTCTTGGGCTTCTTGACTCTCTTCTTCAACAATCTCTTCAGTTCTTTGAACTTTTGAAGATGATTCAGGTAACACTGAATAATCAACTTCATCAATCTTCTTTTTTCCTTTATTCTTTTCAACATTTTCTTCAACCTCAATAGGTACAATTTTAGACACAATTGCAACTTTAGGAGAGATAGGCTTTTGAGATTCTTGATTCTTCATTAGTTCTGCCTTCAGTTTCTTTTTCTCTTCAGTCAATCTTTTGAATCTTTCCTCCAAAAGATCATAATCTTTAAGCATGAGGTCAAAATTCTTTATCACATCATCTTTATCTTTTGTAGAACTCACAATCTTTTCATTCTTTTCTTTCAAATCTTCTTTGAGCTTTTTGTTTATATCTTTCAACAAATTCACATCATTTTCATGCTTCAAGTTTTCTTCTCTCAACTTATCAAGATCAGCTTTGAGATCAGCAATCACTTTCTCTTTAGCTTCATTTTCCTCTTTAATAACATTCAATTCATCCACATCAGTTATCTCATCTGTTTGTACAGACATGTCATGTGTTGCACTTACAGGTATATCTTGATCAATCATAAAAGCATTAATAAAATCATACTCAAAGGTTTGATTTTGCACATCAGGCTCATGCTCCACCCCTATATGAATTTCAGCATCATCATGTTCAACTTCATGAATAGATTCAAAATGAATCACATCATCTATATCCTCAGTTACTTCATGCATAATATCATCTTGTACATCACCACCCATTGTTCCTTCACTCTCATGTTGAGCTTCACCAGCATGCTCAGACATGGTTCTATCACTGCTCAATAATTGGTGTGTCTCAGCTCCACCATCATCATCATTATCATCATCAAAACTAGATGAGCTATCATCATCATGATCTTCTTCATTCTCATCATCATCATTTTGATCATCATCTTCTTGAGGAGGGATAAGAGGAAATTCATCAAATAAATTAGCTGGATCTATTGGTTCTCCTTCCAATAAATGAAAATGATCCACTGTAATATCCACTTCATCATTAGCCACATTCCTCATATAATCAAACATTGGAACATTTTGAGCACCAGTCAGAATTACTAGTCTCTTGTATGAAATTTCAGACATGTGTTCTAAATCAAGTCTATCTCCACCTACTCCATAGACATGAATATCTGGATATTCTTCATTGATGATCATTTGAAGAAATCTGGGGTACATCAGGTATTTGTTTCTTATTCTTTTCTCCAAATTAAATATGAATCCATTCAAGATCCATCTAGCCATGTTAAATCTTCTATTGGTTGCAATGGCTACAATTGGAGATGCTATGTCCACTGGGAATGAGTTCCACCCAGCACTTCTTTTGGACATGCAATGTTGGAAGATATAGCAGAGAAGTTTCCAGTGATTATATACACGAGCTCTGAAGAATTGTTTCTTTGGGAAATGATCAGGATGACCCATTTCCATAAATGTCTCTCTACATTCATTAAATGTCAGCTCAAAAAGATCTTCTGGATCATTGTGACCCAGTCTTAATGCAACTCTTATGGATTCTTCAGAAACTTCAACCATACGATCCCTAGTCACAAAACCTCTTACCACTTTCCTTCCTACATCATTAACTTCAACTGTTGCAGTGCTCCAGAAATTTTTGATAAGTCTATCATAAATCACTGTCTGATAACACATGGCATACACATAT
>BJCO01465549.1:0-10937 GCA_018326465.1 Flaveria floridana
TGGGGGCTGCGGCGGTGGTGGTGATGGGGGGTCGCGGTGGTGGTGGTTGGGGGGTCGCGGTGGTGGTGGTGGTGGTAGGGGGGGTCGCCATGGTAAGATTTGGGAAGAAAGGCAGAAGGTGTAGAAGATGAGGAAGAAGCATGTGATGGATATGATGAGTAGGAGCAATGGAGATTTGATGGTTCTGGTATTAGGGTTCATTGAGGAAGATGAGGAAGAAGGGGAGAAGGTGTACAAGTTTTTTTATTTATTTAATTTTAGGGGTAGTTTAGTCTTTTCAACAATAACTTTAACAGGAAAACTAACGGCGTTAGTTATCTTGACTCAAATTGAAACAAAAATAAAACAATAGACACTCAAATAAAGATAACATAAAACGTCAGGATGCAGATGACACTTTTGAAACTATAGGGATGCAAACGGTTAAAATGAAAAAACATCAGGGATGCAGTTGGTAATTTACTCTAATTTATATTATGAGGTGGTTGTGCTCATATCATATTTAGATATGAACATGGTTATAAGAACATTTATAGTCTGTTCCCTAATTTTATGTGAGTGGATACTTTATAATATAGGGGATGGTTGTTAGTAAATGAGAGGGAAAAGTTATAGGGGTTGTACCATGTTTTTTATATTTGGAAAAACACAGTACAACCCTCATAAATATTTTAATATTTGAATTGGTTCTGAGTAGACGAAATAGAAAAGTTAATGATAAATGTATGAAAAAGTTATTTAATTGAAAATGAGAGTGAAAAAGTTGTTGTTTTTAGCGTAATTACAAGGATGTGGATGATAGATGGATTGTGAATGCTCTAAGGGTATGTAATCTCAATATTTTTATATCTCGTACAATTTATTTATCAGGTTATGTATTATCTTATATTTTGTGATTGTTTATTTATGATGATTGTGTTACTTTTGGGCACGTGGTTCTTATATTATTGCATATTATCTTATCTTGCGCATCTTTGCAACTTGAAGAACCATGCCGCCATGAAAAAGATTCCCACGAACCAACCATGAGACAGGCACACCCATGATGGCATAGGCTGTTAATTACCCAACGATTAGCTGATGCATTACCAAACCATGAAACGAACCATAGTACATGAGGCATGGTGTCTCGTTTGCATTTGGTTTTGGTGTTCGAGTTGTTCATTTGACCTAATCGTTGATACATGGTGTTTGTTTGGGTTTCCATATTTTATATGCGAAAATGTATAGAACCCTAAACCTGACTATGGTTGTGTTTTATTTATTCAGTCTGCGTCTTGACTTTTGGTAGGCAAACTAGAGTTTTTACCAAGATCAGGTTGTGTAAGGTTACACTTGAAAGGCTTATGCAACCAAACCAACCAAAGAGCTTCCAACATGCATACATGAAGTGCAGAGTAGAAGTTACTTCAGAAGTTTTACACACTTCATAGAAAATCTTCTAAGTGTAAAATCTTCCGAAGCCAAATACCAAATCTTCCGAAGCTAAAGATGAAGTCTTCCGAAGCTTCAAAGACAAAGTCTTCAGAAGCCAAAAGATAGAAGATTGATTTCTTCCGAAGACAGAGAAGACATGCTTTCTCTAATCAACTTTTGCATAAAACTGACCAACTTTTCGCTGCCACTCTAAAGACTCACCAACTTATAAATGTTGGTAAAAAGGCTCATGCTTTAGTAAACTATAGATTATGGTTTGTGGTCTATAACTTTCTACTTTGTACCTTTTATCCTTTTGTAATAGATTAGGATGTCATAGTCACAAAACAAAAGGCAATTTGCCTTTTGACTGTACATTGATCTTGTTGTCTAGATTAATGTTTCCTGCTGGCTTTCAAAGTATATCCGGCTGTAGGATGTAGTATAAAGTATCTCAGGTTCTTGTATTTCTTTTCATGCTTTGTAGCACTTGTAATAGAACTTGAGAGCAATATGCAGCATTCTTGAAAACCATACTTATCTTGTACTTGTTCTTGGTTCTGCCTTAATACTTACTTGTGTTCTTATTGTCTCTTATATAAAACCGGTTCCTTATTTTATTTGTTAAGTGTTCTAACACTCTCCTCATTATGAGACTGATTGTATTGACCATCCCTTAACCGATCCTGCAATCGGTATCAGAGCTCTCAGGCTCTTGATTGTAAGATCTCACCATCTTAAAATCCTCTCAGTTTCACAAATCACTTAACATCTTAAATGGCAGCTACACTGAGGGAGCTCCACACTAAGAAGCCCAAGCAGCAAGCTGCAGTTGTTGTTGAATAAGGAGGCTTTGATTGGAGTTTCCAGGTTGAAGATGCATCTCAAACCAAGCACTGACGTTGATCATGAAAAAGCCAAGGTATTGAAACATCTTTGTACCCCAGAATGCATTGCTAAAGTTAACAGATATAGATCATAGAACTTAGAGATGAGATCTGACCTCGAGTCTTTAAATATCTTAAAAACTGATTTCAAAAGAGCTGAAAATGATTATAAACTTAAAATATAAAATTTAGAGAAAACCATTTCAACTTTTAAGCATGAACATACCAACTACATGATTCAAATCAAGGATCGCATCTCTAAGTTAACTGAATACCAAGCTAAGCTTGTGATCAACAAAGCCAGGGTAGAAAAAATATATTCTTAAAGAAGAGACCTTCAAGAACATGATATCCCCATCCTTGCATCCAAAAATGTGTATTAGAACAAGCAGGGGCTGGGATCTACTGAGACAGATCCTCCACACACTCTAATATCTATAAGATCTCCAAGGTATGAAACTTGTCAAGATGAGCTTCCCCTCATATACCCCATTAAAGAAGAGGATGAAGAGGAGATAGTGAGGGATGGATCTGAGATGATTGAAGAAGATCATCCTAAGAAGGGTCATTATTCTTCTGAGGAGAGAAAAGAACTAGGGATGATAATGTCTAAGAGGAAGAACTTGATCAGAGCATCCAAGAGAAGATCAAAGAAGGCTCAAGAGATCAAGGCCACATTCAATTCCATGAAGAAATAAGTCTTTATCTCTACAAGGATTTGAAGTGATAAAGGCTGAGGACTCAACCAAGAACTCTAGTACAGGAGTTCTAGTTCATGTCCAACTCATCCCTATGAAGAAAAGAAGACTGATCAGCTCTGTATCACTGCTACACAGCCTGAACCATCCAACTCTAAGAGCAAGCCTTTACCTAAGAAGCTTGTTACATCATCTGTGAAGATGAAGATGGAGATGGAAAGTGATCAAGCTCAGTCTTCTACTCAAAGGAAGACTCTCATAAGGAAGCTAGTTGATTGTATCATGTGCGGTAGTACTTCTCATTTTGCTAAGGATTGTATCTACAATCCCAAAAGTACTATCCACATGACCAGGAAGAAGACTTTTAAGAAGAAGAAGAAGAAAGATTCGAAAGGGTAATCTTTTCCTTTCAGAAGCTCCATAGTGGAAATGAAGACAAGTGAAAACTTGCCTTCGGAAGAAAATTTGACCTCGAGTGAAAGCAATGCTTCCGAAGCACTGAAACTTGCTGCAGTGAAAGCAAGTTCTTCCGAAGGTATAGTCTCCAAAACTTCCAAAAACTTCTGAAGTGTTGAAGGTCAACTCTAATTTTCCAAAGATGGTGTGGAAGATAAAGGAAGACCATATGACTGAGGTTTCTTCATCAACAACAACAGATGATCCTCAAAGTCTTAACATAGGATCAATTACTGTTGCATTATCTTTAGACCATTTTGATATGCCCAAGACCAATAAGGCTTAGGTTTCTAAATGTAACTAACTCTATCTTTTTACGAAAGAACAACTAAAGACTAAGAAGAATGTATGGATCATTAATAGTGGTTGTTGCAGGCACATGACAGGCAATGACTCTTTGCTTTAAAACTTTGAGAAAATTGATGGATGGCCAGTTGCTTTTGGAGGAGATACAGGTGGTTACATAACAGGAAGGGGCAAGGTCATAAATGGTAAGCTCAGTATTGAAAAGGTAAATTTTGTTAAGGAGCTTGGGTACAATTTACTGAGTGTATCCTAATTTTATGATCGGAGATATAACATGCTCTTCATTAAGCATGCGTGCATTGTTCTCAAGCCCGGGGTGGTCATTTCTCAAGAAAAGAAAGAAACACAAGATGTCTCACAAGCCAAAAGAAAAGAACTCTGTCACTACTCCCTTATACTTATTACAAATGGATCTCTTTGGCTCCACAAGTGTAATGAGTCCAGGAAGGACCACATATTGTTTACTGATCATAAATGATTTCACAAGATTCATTTGGGTCTTCTCCTTAGAACTAAGGATGAGACTCTTGAGATCTTGAAAAACTTCATTCTAAAAATTGAGAATCAATATGATCAAAAGGTCAAAACCATAAGATGTGATTAAGAAACTAAATTCAAAAACCAAATCCTTGATTTATTTTGTGATGAAAAGGGTATTACAAGACAATATAGTGCTCCCTGAACTCCTCAGCAAAATGGTATTGCTGAGAGGAGAAACAAAACACTTATTGAAGCTGCTAGAACCATGTTGTTTGACTCAAAACTACACATCATCTTCTGAGCAGAGGTAGTCAACACTGCCTGCTATGTGCAAAAAAGAGGTTTGGTAGATAGCACTTATGGTAAGACTCCTTATGAGTTATGGCACAAAAGGAGACCTTTCATAGGTTTTCTCAGATCATTTAGATGTCCTTGCACCATCTTGAATACGAAAGATCAAGTAGCCAAATTTGCTGAGAAATCAGATGATGGACACTTTATTAGATACTCTTCCCAAGCTAAGGCTTATAGAGTATACAATCTCAGAACTAGAGTTGTTGAAGAGTCAGCCAATGTGACCTTCAATGAGCACACTCCCAGTGTGAAAGGTTCTAGTCCTAATTGGCTATTTGATCTTGATTTAGTTACCAACTGTTTTAACAAATCATGCGAGAATGTTTCAGGATCTACAGGTAACTTATCAATAAGAGATCCTAACCCAGGATTTGAACTGAGAAGACTAAACAAGAACACTACTTCAGCTCTAATGGTAACTAACACTGTAGATGAAGTTCCTATCAGCACAACCGTGACAAATTCAACTAATACATCTGAGGTGCCTACAAATTCCAGCTCAGAGGCACAGAACTCAAATGAAGCAGGTTCAAATGTAATGGTGGTGGTGATAGTGATCAAGAATTTCTTGATGCTGATAATCACTCTATGAAAGACAACGTCAATGATATCACACACTCATTAGATCAAGTTTCTCTTGATAAGTATGCTGAGGTGGTGGTTGACACTTCATTTCTAGATCTAAACTTCACAAATTTAAATCTCTCCAATCAACTTGTTATGATTCCTCAACTCATGATCCATATGTCATACCCTACCACAAACATCATTAGAGATGTTGATATAGGGGTGAGAACAAGAGGACAAACCCATAAAAAATGTTTGTCTATACTCTTGCTTCTTATCCTAGATAGAGCCAAAAAAAAGTTGATGAGGCTTTGAAGGATGGAAGTTGAATTGAAGCAATGTAGGAGGAGTTGCTTCAATTAAAAAGACAAAGGTTTGGACCTTATGTCCTCTCCCTCTGTGGAAGACAACACGGATGTTTTTGCTCCAGTAGCAAGACTTGACGCTGCTAGAATATTCCTTGCTTTTGCTGCATCCAAGGATTTCAAGGTCTACCAACTTGATATCAAGTGTGCTTTTCTATATAGGGTGATAGATGAGGAGATGTATGTCAAACAACCACCTGGCTTTGAAGACCTAGATCATCCTGATTACGTCTGTAAGCTTGATAAAGCTCTTTATGGGCTGCACCAAGCTCCAAGAAAATGGTACGAGACTCTATCTCAGTATTCTCGTTAGCATGGTTACAAGAGAGGTACTATAGATGGAACACCCTTTATCAAAGGAATATGGAATGACTTAATACTAGTTCAAGTTTATGTAGATGACATTATATTTGGGTCAACTAATCCAAAGATCTTCAAAGACTTTGAGAAGCTTATGAAAAATAGATTTGAAATGAGTGCCACGAGAGAACTCAATTTCTTTTTAGGAATTCAAGTGAAGCAGGTTGAGAATGGCATCTTCATAAGTAAATCAAAGTATGTATAAGACATACTTACAAGATTCAGCATGATTGAATGTTTGATTGCAAAGACACCCATATCAAGAAACCACTCCCTTGGACCTGATCTTGAGGGGGAATGTGTAGATGAACATCTATATAGAGCTATGATTGGGTCTCTTATGTACCTCACAGCCAGCAGGCCTGATATCATGTTTGCTAAGTGTATATGTGCAAGATATCAAGCCAACCCTAAAATGTCACACCTGGTTACTGTCAAAAGAATACTTAGATATCTCAAAGGTACTCCTAAACTATGCCTTTGGTATCTAAAGAATTCTAACATCAATATATATACCTATACAAATAGTGATTATGGTGGCTGTAATATGACTGCAAAGTCAACATCTGGGGGATGTCAATTCCTTGGTGGAAGGATAGCTTCATAGCAATGCAAGAAACAATCTTGTGTCTCTGCATCAACTGCTAAAGCTGAATACATTTGCTGCTGCTAGCTGCTGTGCTCAAGTGCTTTGGATTCAGAATCAGATGCTGGACTATGGATTCAACTTCAAGGAGGCTCAATCCACATAGACAACAACAGTGCTATCTTTATCACGGAGAACCTTGTGAAGCACTCAAGGACAAAACACATCAACATCATGTATCATTTAATTAGAGATAATTTTGAAAAAGGATTGATAAAACTAGTCAAAGTTAACACAAATGAATAATATGTTGATCTATTTACAAAGTCTTTTGATGAATAGAGATTTAAATATCTTGTATCAGCTATTAAGATGAATAACTTTGAATAGATTTTCTTAAAACTTAAGTAAAGACTATTTCTAAAACATGTGTGTCCTAAGTTGTCTATATTATTACCAACATAAGCCCAGTTTTTCTTAGGAAGAAATTTTTTCAAATGATATTCCTTAAAATTCTGGAATTTTTAGAAATATTTTCTCTCGGAAGACATTAAGTTGTTTTTGAAAGAACATTAAGTCTTCAAATCAGATAAAATACTTACAAAAAATTTACCTTCGAAAGAAATTTTTATATATCTTCCAAAGCTTAAATATGATTCTAAGTATTTATATGTTTTTGAAGGACAATTTTCTTCCGAAAGTAATCAAGCCTCGGAAGAATTATTCTCTTGTGAGTAAAACTTATAAGTTTTAATCTCTTCTGAAACCAACTATGTCTCAGAAGCAAAAATACTCTAAGTATTTTTCTTTCGAAGCAAATTTCCATAGAGCTCTGGAATATCTTCCGAAGTTAAAATTGGCTTCAAAAGTTTTTACAACACTTCCGAACACAAATTACCTTCGAAAAATTTTCGACATCCAAGAAAACTACCTTTTCTAGGCGCCTTTATCAGAGGTGGGACCGACATCTAGATTTCAAAGTTTATCCTTTTATATTAACTTTTTCTCAAATCCATTTCATATATATACACTCAACGGTTCTCCCTTTTTCACCATCTTCTTCATCTGCAGATTCTCTAACCTAAATTCACCCACAAATCGCCTTTGTTCTTATCTTCCTTCACCATAAAGCTACCTCAAAATGGCTAATCTTGATTACAAAAACCAACCCAATTTTTCCATGCACTTACACAAGCAACGCAATCAAGTTACTCTGTTAAACTCTTCACCTCCCTCACCATAGATCCACCACTTTATAAGGATCAACTATTAGAGTTCTGGAGGACCTGCCAAGAGGTCAACATGGATGGGGAGAAGGCATTGTCTGCTGTAGTGCAGGGGAAGACAATCTTTATCACTCTAGCCTCCATAAACACACATCTTAGGCTGAATGATGTAGAAGGTGATTTGTCCTTCCCCAAGTATGATGTATACTACTCTTTCAGGAAGATGGGCTATGAATGTGATTACTCTGTAGGACCCTTCAAAAAGGGAAAGGTCTCCAACCAGTGGAAGTACCTCCTCTATGTTGTCATCCATAGTTTATCTAAGAAGCATGGAGGATGGGACCAAATTCCTGAAGACCTTTCCTATATAGTCCATGGGATGGTTCAAGGGATCAAGTTCAGGTTTTCTCAATTTGCATATACTAACTTACTTGTAAACTTGGACTCCTTAGAATATTACATGTTCCCTAGATATGCCTAACATATTCTTAACTGTGAATTGGGCTTACAGTTAAGGGGAACATGTAATGTTCTAAAAATGGGATAGATGAAGCCCGACATCTTCAAGACTATGAGAAAACCTATTGTTGGTTTCTCAAGGGTAGAAACCGCCCTTGTCCTGAAAAATGTTAGATCTCATTGATCAAGGTGACAACCTAGTTGCACCAGCTAGTGTTGAACCCACACCTTCTAGTTCTCAACAACCCACATAACCACAAATAACCATCATCTACAAAAGAAAATCCAAATGAACCCCTACACAAACCACTCAGCTTGTGCAGGCCCCCATATCACCACCCATGCAAGAGCAAATAGACATTGGAGCTCCCACTTCCCCTAAGGAGAAAACTACTCCAATCTCACCAAGGATTAGTGCTGAGGTTCCTTATGCTCAGTCTGATAAGCATACAACCCCAATACCCGTAAGCCTTCACTCAGAGTCTCAAAACTCTAGTGAACAACCTTCAGGGGAAAGTTACCATCCTTGGCCTTTAGACCTTAACCAACTCATTCCGAACCTAGATTTATATGATGATGAAGACATGGGCTTCAGTGAGTACCATGAGTTTCTCTTCTCCACCCTTTCTCAAGAAGAGATGAGTACTTTTGCATCACCCATGTCTAGCCCATATCATCCACCCCCTACTAAGGTGGATCAACCTGAACATGTCCAAGAGATCCATATGGAAGAGGCTCTCACTTCAGAAAGTGACTATATCATTAAGACCTCAATCATGGCAACCCAACCCCTTGACACTTCACTTAAAGCTGTCATGGTGTAGGGAATATCCAGCAGCCAAGAACAAAGTGCTGATGATGAGGAAGAAGACTTAGGTCCTGTTCTCTCATCCTGTGATTCTTCTGATGAAGATGTGGGGAATATGAAACTAAAGGTGCAACAACTGACTAAAACTTGCACCTATTTAGTTTTCAAGGTTAGTCATCTAGAATCTCAGGTGACTACCTTGCAAAGGAGGGTCTATGATCAGCAACTTGAGATCTCTAATCTAAAGGTAGAATTAGCTGGGAGACCTCTCATAGGAACTCAACAAGGACCACAAGAACCTATGGATATGGTGGACCTAACCTCCAGCTCACCTATGCAAGAGGGTGATGCTATCAAAAAGGGGGAGAAAGTCCTAGCAATCATAGAACTTGAGAATTCACCACCCTCACTTGCAATTGTCCATACTCAGCAACCTCCTCAAGTCGACATTGATGTGGACTCACTCACAAAAAGTTTGTTTCGGGGGGTATCCCAAGGGCTATGTCTACCCCACCGTATGATGTTGAGAATGAAATACTAGGGTGGAGGTATGATGCTGACAGGAGAGCCCTAATACTGCATAAACTTCAGGGGCAGCAACAAGTCTTCAATTTTCAGACCCTGATGTATGAAAGGATCTCAGCATCTAGTTTGATCAATTAGGTTGGATTTGCAGCGGAATTAGAACAATAATTAGACAAATTCAACAAGAACACAAGAGATATAGCAATGAAACAGTAGGTTATAGAGAGAGAATTTCTGCTAAAAGGTGTATTTCAATTGATCACACGCTTCGGCAAGTTTTACAATTAGGTCATCTTTCCTTTTATAGGAAAGATAACGTCAGCTGATGTCACTTGACAGTGACATCAAACCGTTATTACAACAAACTACTGAAAATAAACTAAACTACTGAAGATGTCAAACAGCTGACATCTTCTTACAAATGACAAGTGTTCACTACACTACAACTACTGAAAAGAAACTATTGAAACTATAACGTCTGAAGAACATGCTCTTCAGACGTTTTACAAAGTACTGAAATGAAAAAGAAAACTAATGAAAAGAAAAGACTGAAAGAAAACCATCACAACAACTGAAGAATGCTTCTTCAGCTGTTGTGACAAAGTCTGAAGGCTTCAGTACTTGACTTCAGACTTTAACTTCAGATATTGTCATCAGTTGATGTCTTCAGTTGTTGTCATCAGCTGATGTCTTCAGTCTTTGCCTTCAGTCTTTGTACTTCAGCTGATGGTCTTCAGTACTTGAGTATTCAGTACTTGAGTCTTCAGTACTTGAGTCTTCAGTACTTTAGTCTTCAGCTGATGATCTTAAATACTTTAGTCTTCAG
This sequence comes from Flaveria floridana, assembly GCA_018326465.1. Lineage (NCBI taxonomy): Eukaryota > Viridiplantae > Streptophyta > Magnoliopsida > Asterales > Asteraceae > Flaveria > Flaveria floridana. The sequence continues at coordinate 10,320 of BJCO01465549.1, forward strand.
CTGATGAAGTCTTCAGTCTTTGTCAAACAGCTGATGAAGTCTTCAGCAGTTGTTGTGATATCTTGTGGGACTTAAAGGTTTTTCTGATCTGGCTCATTGGTTCTTTTGGTCCAACAATGTACTATGACGGTCTTCCTCTACTCCACATGTCACTTGCCAATCCCAGTCAAAACAGGCAAGCTGACAGACTGGCTGAGAGGATTCATGTAAGGCCCCGCTCCTGGGCACCTTACGGTTGGTAATTCATCGCATTTAAAACATACATATAGTATATATATATTCATAAACTTCTCAAAAGAGCTTTTGCAGCGGAAACATTCAAACATAAACTTTTACTATAAATACTTTTGCCATTTAATACAACGTACTTCATTTACAGAACATCTAATGTTGCATTACATTACAAAAGCACTATTACAAAATACAAGCTTCCTTTACATTGCCTAACTTTACTATGATTACCGCGGAAGCATATGAAACCTGAGATTTCTTAAGTAATCTCGTTTATTCGAATCCTCAGCAATCATAGGGTCATAAACGGTGACCTTTAAAATAAAAATATAAATATTTTTCATCATAAAGAAGATTCCTTAAGTAATCCCTTTTATGGGAATCCTC
>BJCO01465551.1:0-13066 GCA_018326465.1 Flaveria floridana
TGATATGTGCTTGATTTGATTACAATTGTTTGTGTTTTCTTTGAATTGTTTACATAATTCATTACAGATTGATGCATTTGATCCTATCAAAGTGTTCAAAATCTTGAATTTTTAAAATTCAGCAGTATCAGTCGCACGATTGGCTCAATCGGACGACTGAAACCCAATCGTTAAATTCAATCGCACGATTAACTCAGTCGCATCCCCAATCACACGATTCACTTGAATCGTACGATTGAATCCATTCGCACTCTCCATTCGTATGATTGAACACATTCACATTGTTCAATTGCACGATTGACTCAGTCGCATAAGTGTTTCAAGTTTGAGCAGTTGACTTTGAGTAACCTCAAGTGTTGACAACATGGGCGATTAGAACACTGTGTTTGCTGCTGGGAAGGACTCACGAATCCATAATCTCTTACTACTGGAGAATGAAATTGGAAATCATAGCAATCCTCTAAAATTGTTGAGTTTGGATGAATACCCTCAATGGAAACAATGGTTTGAGATTTACCTTAATGGAGTAGACTCAAACTTGGGGATTGCTATTGAAACAGGTTATTCAACACCTGTTGGAGCAAATGGTGTTAAGCTGACTTTGAGTGGGATGAATGATGTGCAAAAGGTTGCACACAATGCTGAGAAGAAAGCTTATGCTTTACTGACACAGTCTATTCCTAAGGACATTTTTCCATTAATTTTCAGAACATAAACAGTCCAAGAAGCTATGATCAACTTTGGAAAAGCAATATGATGGTAATGTGACTTTAAAGGCGCTAAAGGCCAAAGATATCAAGAAGGAATTTGACAACTTCTCATCCATAGAAATGAATGCTTGGATGACATTATAGACAGATTTTATCATCTGATGAGTGAGTTGCACATACATGGGGTAACTACTTCAATGGAAGATAAAGTTACAAGTTTTGCTGATGGATTGCCGGATAAATAGGATCCCTTTGTTTCTAATCTGAGATAGAATGATACTTTAGCCACTCCAGACATCAATGATTTTATGTTGAAGCTGAGGGAGGAGGAGCTGAGACTAAAGTACAAGTCCAAGAAGGGGTCATACACGCAGAATCCATCATTGTATAATGTTGCTCCTACCCCAACCTCATTAGGAGTACCTCTTCAAACATCACTCGTATCAAACATGTCTGGAAATTCTCAGAGTGGGTCTTCTGGAAGTGAAATGTCAGGATCATCTGGCATTCAATACATAACACAGAAGCTAATCCAACAAAGCTAAAGACTGAGAATCTGGGAAATGTTACTGTTGAAGTAGCCAAGGAACACATGGATCTTCTGGCTGCTGTTGTGCACTCTTATGATGGATTAGTGGCTGGAAAGATTGGAAAATGTCATCTTGCTGATGAAGACTATGAACAAGTTGACGAGGCTGAGTTAGAAAGGATGGACATAATGTGGGCTTTGGCTAGTACAGTTAGGAGAGCGAAGAAGTTTGTGAAAAAGACTGGTCAAAACCTGATTGCTACTAAAGACACAACTTTTGGGTTTGATAAAACAAAAGTCTCATGCTTTAACTGTGGTGAAAAGGGACACTTCAAAAAAGAGTATGTGAAACCAAAGAAGACTGGAAATGGTAACCCTTTCTCATCATACAATCGTCAGGAAAAGGAAAAGAACATGACTTTAACCAGTCAAGATTCCAAAGCTATGGTTACTCAAGGAGATGAAGGACAGGATTGGACATTTCGTTTCATCTCTATTGGTGAAGCTAATGTGGCGTTTGTGGAAGATCTTAACAATAATTCAACAACTGAAGGAGATAACTTAGCTGATAATGCCAATTCAGACACAAAAGAAGCTATAGATGCAGTTGAACACTGGGTTGAAGACGAACTGGCTGCTGCAAGCACATAATCTAAAACTAATGAGGAATCTCAGGCTGCTTTCATTGCTGATACCTCCAGCATGTCACAGGTAAGTACCAAAGATGAACTTTTTAATAAACATGCTTGTGAAGAATGCAATAAAGTTCATGAAAGCATATATTTAACATATACTAGATTGTTAGATCACAATGGCAGTTTAGTAAATGATTTAAAACTATGCACTGAAGCTAACAAGGTGTTAAAACAATATGAGAGCAGTTTTAAAGAAAAGATTGAACTGTTAGGAAAGCAACTTATGGAAACTGAGGTTGTTGCATTTAATCAAGCAAATGATATTAAGTTCTATCTAACTATAATAAAGGAAACAAAGAAAGAAAAAACAATTCTTCAATTTGAAATTGAGTTGATAAATCAGAAACTTCATAGTCTTGCTAGTTCCTCTCAAATTGTTAGGAACTTGGATAAAGAAAGAAATGGGGGGGAAGGGATTAGTTATCAGGTTGTGCCTCCACCACATGTAATCCTTTTAAACACAAAATGTCAACCCATAAATAATAAACCAATAAATGATCATGTGGTGATGACACCTCTGGTCAGTGCAGATACCATAGTTAAATCTATACCATCGTTAACTGACTAGAAAGCAACTACATCCAGCACAATAGATGAGATGAAAATTGAGGATTGGGTTGAAGAGGATGATAGTGCTACGCATGGGTTGAGTTCAGAAGTTTCTGCTTCAAAAACTAGAAGTTTAGAATCAACTCATTCTAAAACTGCTCATCATCATCAAAATCTCAACAAAAAGAAAGGTAGTGGTAGTCAAAATGTTAAACAAATTAAGTTTGTCAAAGAAGGTTGGAAACCTAAGTTTGAGAAGAATGAGACCAATCCAAGACCATACTCCCCACCACACAAAAGATCGCCCCGTCCAGTAGAATGGAGATCCAGTTTTAGATGTGGAGAATGAGGACATATATCTCCAAATTGTCCCCACTACCAGACACCAAGATGAAAGGTTGAACTTGTTCAAGAAAATAAAACAAGGTTTCCGAAATTAAGATCAAATACCCCTCCAAAACACCACATGAAACAAAGACAAGCCACTGGCAAAGCTATGACGACTGAGGTAAAACAAGTCAATGAAAACAAACCACTAGTTCAAACAATAAACCAATTGTCTGTTTATCACAAACAGTCCTTACACAAAACTAGTGTGTGGAAAGCAAAATCATCAGTAGTGTCTGACAGTGAGGATAAGTTGAAGGGTTCCAACCTCAAAAGGACAATGGCTTGAATTTGTTGTATGTGATGCCTCTAGGAAACCCAAGCTAGTAAAGGCTTGGGTCCCACTCTTAAACTAATCATTTCTATTTTTGTGCAAGTTGTCCGCTACAACGCTATCACTAACACCTGGATTATTGATAGTGGGGTATCCAGGCACATGACCGGGAATTTGTCTCTCCTCTTCAATGTCAAGCAAATCAAAGTGGGATGTGTATCTTTTGCTGGAAATAAAGGAGGCTACATTACAGCTCAAGGTGAAGTAGGAAACGGGAAGGTGAATTTTGATAAAGTAAATTATGTTCAACAACTGGAGAACAACTTACTAATGGTTTCTCAAATCTACAATAAAGGATTTAAAGTGATGTCCGATGATAAGAAATTCTACATTCTAAGAAGGAATATGTTATCCCTGAGAAGCAAATCTTAGTGTCAGCTTCATGATATAACGATCTATACGTCTTGGACATGTCAAGAGCTTCTACCATGGAGTCAGTTGCACAGTGTTTCTTGTCAAAAGCCACAAAGAATGAGTCCATATCTTGGCACAGGAGAATGGGACATATCAATCCATGGAAGATGAATCACTTGGTTCAAAACAATCTGGTTGAAGGAGTTACAGTTAAAAAATTTTAGCTTCCAGATGTGTGGTCGAAGGGTGCCAAAGTTATTGGAACAAAATAGGTTCTTCACTGCAAGAAAGATGACCAATGAGTTATCATCAAAAACAAAGCACGATTAGTGGTTCAAGGATTCAGACAAGTTGAAGGTGTGGACAATAATGAAGTTTATGCACTAGTGGCTAGGATGGAAGCAATTAGGATCTTCCTAGCTAATGCATCCTATATGAAGATCAAGGTCTACCAGCTGGATGTGAAAAGTGCTTTTCTTCATGGCGACATCCGTTAAACAGTATACGTCAGTCAACCCGAGGGATTTGAAGATCCTTATCATCGAGATAGAGTTTATAAAATAGATAAAGCCTTGTATGGCTTACACTAAGCCCTGCGAGCTTGGTATGAAAAACTCTCCACACATCTGTTGAAACACGGTTTTCGAAGGAGAGTATATGATTGCACGTTGTTCATAAAAGGAAAGGATCGTGATCTACTTATGGTTCAGATATATGTGGACGACATAACCTTCGGTTCCAAAAATGAAGACTTATGCAAAGAATTTGAATCAGTGATAAAAGTCGAATTTGAAATGAGTGCAATGGGAGAAATAAAGTTCTTTATGGGATTACAGGTGGATCAGACCCCTACTGGCATCTTTCTACATTAAACTAAGTATGTTGGAGACATTCTAAGTCGGTTTGACATGGAGAATGTCAATGTTGCTGGTACACCTCTTGCCAAGAATCACGATGTGGCACCTGATTAAAATGGGGATTTGGTGGATGCTACCATGTATCGTGGGATGATCGGATCTCTCATGTATCTCACGACCTCTCATCCTGCTATCATGTACACCACGTGTCTCTGCTCAAGATATTAGTCAAAACCAAAAGTAAACAATCTCATTAGGGTGAAACGGATTTTTCATTATCTGAAGGGTACACCAACACAGGGGTTGTGGTATCCTCATGATGATGACTTTGAACTTACTGCATATAGTGACTCGGATTATGGAGGCTGTAAGATGAATTATAAGTCAACATCTGCGGGGTGTCAGTTCTTTGGAAGGCGGTTAGTCACATGGCAATGCAAGAAGTAGACTTCGATTGCTCTGTCAACGTGTGAGACTGAATACGTTGCTGCTGCAAGCTGTTGTTCTCAAATCATTTGGATTCAACAGCAAATACGGAATTACGGTTTGCAATTTTCTAACATTCCCGTTTTTGTTGATAATTCTGTTGCTATAGTTGTCACTAAAAATCCGGTACAACATCCTAAAACTAAACACATTGGCATAAAGTATCACTTCATACGTGGCTGATTTGAAAAACATTTAATCGATGTGATTAAAATTAACACGGATTTTCAGTGCGCCGACCTCTATACAAAACCATTTGACAAACCAAGATTTTATTATCTATTAGAGGTTAATGGCGTCAAAAAGAAAGAAGATGTGATTCCTGAGGAATCAAGTTAGTAGTCCGACATAGTGTCTTCAGTCTTTTTCAATTTTTCAATTTATTTTATTTTCTTTTATTTTCTTTTCTCGTATCTGAAAATATTAAAATCACAAAAAGATTTTCGGTTTTAATATTTTAGGTGGAGAATTTCCGAAAAAGGGGGGGGGGAGAAAAGGGCAGGTAAGCTGATAGGCAAAGACAACAAATCTGAGAAACCAATTCAACGCTATAGAAAGTGATGGTACATAGGCATCGAATTATTTGGGACACCACAAAGATTTTCCTTTCTGAAATTTTCTGATAAAACTAAAATCACAGAATATTATAAATCTGAGATATCAAAGCCTAACATTTGAATGATGATAGTAAGCTAGATGGTTATCGTGGTTACATGGAGAAAGCAGTTCTAGGGGGTGCAAGTCCATCATATGTTGTGTTGGTAGATTTAACATAAATAGATCAGTAGACATCACTGGTGATTCACTTAAACTAAATCTATCAACAAGTTATGGGTTCCTATCTTATCCCTGGTCTGCACAATCAACTAACTTCCTATAAGGGGTGAGGAGCAAATGAAAGCCACAATTGTGAGCAACTGACCAAAAATTTGAGCAATGAATATGAAAAATGTCATAACACTTCAAAATAAATATATGAAAATATTGCTCTAAAAGAAGATAGAGTCTTGCGCCTCTCTGTTGCGCGATGGCACTAACATGATCATAAGCATAACCTATATATTCTAAGAATTTACTGTTGTTTGTGCCTCTCTGTTGTGCGATGGCACTGACCTGAGGCTATACATATCTTTGAAAGCTCTTATAATAGTTTCTTCTTTGCAAAACACTCTTCCTTGAGGTGTATAGCACTGATCTTAAGCTCTGTGTTTACTTACCAGTAGACCGCTCAAAAATCTTCTAAGGAATGTTGATTACCATATAAGCTTGGGATCCATAAATACTTATTGGTCTAATACACTTAAAATATCACCGATGGTTGTCAAGAATGTGTGTATGGATTTAAATAGACAAATATACTGACAATCGTCATGGCTGCATTTCCCGATGTTCAAAACCAAAGTGTACAGCGTAGTCGTTCTAGCATGATTTCCTGTTAGTGCACTTGATTCTTGGATGGTAAAAGTCTGTGAATTATATATACAAGATTTTTCTGTTACTGATATATATACAGAATGTCCCAAATAACTATGTTTTGTCTATATGATTCCATATGAATTGTTTTCTAAAGGTAGTCAATGCTTGAAGTTATTCTGTACAGGGGGAGATAATACTCTAAATAATTCGAATGTGTTTTCAACCATACCCAAATGAAAATTACCAAAAAGATGTCTTATTTTGGTTTTATTTAAAGTTTTTCTAATTTTATTCTTGTATACAATGTGTAAGTGTCGGACTATGTAACAAGATTTAACTCTTTGAAAGTCACAAAGTTGAACCTAATCTTAAATATGAAAAGCTTGTTTCTGAAAGATAAAAGGATCAAGTCTGAGGTGATCAATGGATTTCAATAAATAAAAGGATCACGTCTGATGTGATGAATGGTTGTCAATAATAAAGGATCACGTCTGAGGTGATCGATAGATAAAAGGATCATGTAGGCTAGAAAGTGTAAACCATGAGCATGGCCCAAATTGTATGACCCAATCGCACGACTGGACCATGGGTATGGCCCAATCATACGATCAATCACATGATTGGACCATGAGCATTGACCTGATACACGATTGGACAATCAGCATGGCCTAATCGCACGATTGGCAAGATAAGTATGAACCAATCGCATGACTGATAAGGCGTATAGGTCATTTGTATGGGTCTAGTCACACGACTGAACCATGTGTATGGGTCAAGTCGCATGCCTGAAATCCCCAAGGGTATAAATAGAGGGTTAGTCCGTCGTGACTACCTCACCTTTTCAAATTCTCTGAGAAATTCCAGAAAAGTAGTGAGACCTTTTTCAAAAATTTTCTGAGATTTAAGACCAGAGCTCGTTTATACACTATTCAAAGTTGCATTATAGGTAGGTTGATGATGAAATCATGATACATTGGATGTTTAATCGGTCACTAACCCACATTGAAGAGTAACTCATAAACACCGAGAAAGAAATCTTAAAAGTGAACATTAAATGAACTTAAAAGTAAAATTAAACCACAAAATGCATTTTAACTAATCCTAATGCATCCAAGGACACCTAAAACACACGGTTTCGATAACTAATTGACCTAAATCGACATTTCTTGGACTCGAACCGTCCATATGCGAATGGACATCCAGAAGAACTTCCATCTTACGATTGAACCATTTGCATGATTCAATCGCACGATTGAACCAATCGGTAATTCAGTCGCATGACTAGGTCAATCGGATGTCGAAATGTGCGATTAAGCTCAGTCGTATGCCCAATCGTACGACTGAGTTCATTCGTATGTTTCAATCATACGATTGAACCAGTAACATATGATCAGTTTCAAAGTCAAGTTATTTTATGTGTTAAACTGATCAAACATGATGAATGGGTGTTTCTTTCTTGTGTTACAGTAAAATGGATGATCGGTGCCAAATGACCACCAAGCACAACATTTGTGCTTCCCTGTACCCGACTTCAAGGAACGCTGCCGAGTTCGTAGGAATCATAGAATTCCTAAACTGATCCAGGATTCACTGAGCTATCTCCACTGCTTGCACTCTATATAGATCACTGCAGCAACCATTTTGGGAAAATGCTGTAGTTGACCGTTCTACTGAGCCTTACCGAATCAAGAGCTTGATTTTCGGTGAGCAGATAGATGTTGGAGAAGATGATCTGAGAAGGGTACTGGGTGTGGGAGAAGATGGGGATCATCTGATAAAATTACATCCCCTGGTTATACGAGGCTGCTTCTTGAGGATTAAGTACGCCGGTGACATCAATGCTGGTGTGCTTAACAAGAGCAACACATGCCCACCTTTCAAGTACTTGGCTCACGTGATTCTCAGACGTATTGCATCACATCGAGGTGGATTCGTTGAGCGAAGCCATTAGATGCAGAATGCGTACGTTGCTATAGCCCTGAACCATCCGTTCAAGTTCTCCAAAATGTTCTTCAACTACATGAGGGAGAACATTGAGGTGAAATGAAAAGAAAGCTTCTGTATGTACCCAAGATTCCTCCAGATGATTATCAACGAGAAGCTTCCAAACCTACCCAAGAACAAGGATGACTAGGTCATTCTAGAGGTGATGGATGATACAACACTGAGCAGGACGAAGGTGTACCGGGGAAAGCCAGAGAAACACCCAGTTTGACTTCTATTTGGGCATCTGGCTAAAGCAGATTATGTTGCACCTAAAGGAAGGAGGTGGCGCCATGTTGATAGTGATTCTGAGGTTGAAGATGTTGTGTTTCCTGGTGAAGATCAGGATGATGATGATGATGATTACCATAATTATGGTCAAGGTGGTAATGATGACTCTTCTGCGGCTGGGGCTTCTGAGAAGGATGCCATCAACCCAGATGTCCCCATCATGGAGAACATTCAGAATTTTGACTTATAATAGGAAGAAGCTGATTCTGAGGAGGAACCTCTGGTCAGGCAGGTTAGAGGGAGATGGGTGTCCACTAATAAAGGCAAGGAGACTGTTGGTGTGTGACAGACTAAGTCAGCTGGAGCAGATACAGAGGAGGCTGATCCTTCCTACACTCCTGATCAGCCTACCTCAAATGTCCCCATAAAAAGGGTAAGTGCCTGAGGCTAGTGCTTCAGAGCTCATCTTTGCCCTCCCAAACCTCTACTGCTACACTTAGTGCCACTACCGCAGTCCCACTGACTACCACCATCTCACTCCCCACTACACAGATACGTACACCAGCCTCACCCAAAAGAACCACAATCACTACTCCCTAAACCTTACCCGTTCCCACACCTGCATATACAACCTCCACAACTAACCCATCCACCTCCCAAGCCGGTACCTCAACCCAGTAACCTTCCCCTTCTCAGAGTTCCCCTCTACCCACAGTAGGTCTGGAGGAACAGCTTGCCAGCCTCAACTGGTTGGTGCTCAAGCTGTTGGCAGCTAGTGATCTGAAGATTGCCCAGATTAACCAGCTGATGTTAGTGAATGCAGCACAAGGCCAACAAATTGCCAAACTAACTGAGAAGAACGAAGCCCATGAGCATGCTTTAGTTCGAGCTCATAAGGCCCTTCAATCTCAGAATGAGCTAGTGCTGGCATCCACCAAGAAGATTGAGGATCTAGAGACGAAGAATAAGAAGATTATGTTGAGATTGAAAGGGAGGAAGGAGGATCCCTTGACGATAAAAGGTGATGGAGATGATGATGATGACGACTTGAGTGATGACGAGTCTGATGATGATGATGAGGTTGATGTGAAGGAAACTTATGAGGAGGAAAAGAAGGATGACAATGATGATGAAGATCAACCTCAAAGTGACGGTAAAGCTCCAACTTCATAGCAATTTGATAGGGAGAGAAGAACTAAAAGAAATCAACATTAGGGAGCTTCATCCTCTGCACCTCAAGATAAAGATCATCAAGAAATGGATCAATGTAATGATTGACATGATTATGTAATTTGAACTTATGTGTATTGACAAGTTTTAAATTAATGAAATTGAATGTGAACTTATGTAAAATGCGACGATGTTTATTAAACTTTGCTGTGTTTGTTTATTTTATCTAGCAGATAAATCTTACCAGATTGATGAACACGATGTTGCACCCCTTCAGCAAATCAAGACCCAGTTCACTATGATTCTTGATTTGCAGGGAATTGTTAGACGATCGGTGAGTTTTGTGATAGAAGAAGGGGAGATCATTCATGACTTATCAGATGAGTAGAGAGCAGCAATGTTCCGGCTCAACCCCGATGAGATCGTTAAAGATGCACCAGAGGTAGACATTATCAGTGATGAAGAACTACACGGTGTAGATGAGGTGGAGATTGAGGATGTCACGCCTGATTATTATCCTCAGTACACAAATGATGATGGTGATGCCGTACCAAACATAGGCGAAATGTTTGACAGTGACAGCTTTGACAAGATAAATGAGAAGGTCATTGAGAAAGAATCTACTGAAAAGACCGCTCAAGCTGAGGATGCCGATGTTGAGCAAAGAAAATCTGAGTGGGCTGCCTGTCTAGCCAAAATAAGGAGCCAACGTGAACCACCTAAACAAAATGCCTACACTAAGCTATATAAAGTCAAAAGGCATCAGAAGGTCTTCGGGAAAATAATCAACTGGGCTTACTTTAAAGACTTGAATGTTTATGCTGTGAAAAGAGAGAGGGGGGTAGAGTACTTCAGACATCCTCATGATCTAAAGACTCTACCTGGTTTTGAGTTGAATAGACTGGCAGGTTTAGACCTCCTGTATGCTGACCTTAGAAAGATATGAGGATGGTTTGAAAGAGCTTTAAAGAGAGAATATCTTACTAAGTAGGTGAACTTCAAACCTCAATAGCCAAGGAGGTTCCTGAGCAAAACGGATATACATCCCATTTCAGGCAAACCAAAAGTGGTTCTGAAATGGAGACCACCCAGGACAATGACAAAGATTCCTTTGAGGAAAATGCCATAGAATTTCACATCTTACTTCAAGTGGTGGTATTATGACTGGAGGATAGGCGAAGCCGTGATTGTACTGGATAGAGATGGAAAGATTGAGACTATCAGGGTGTTTGACCTGATGTGGCTTACCAACTTGTCTGAGGATGATATATACACATTATACAAGTGGCCACTGTTTTATGACACTCTGGACATAGTGCAAGCTCTTTAATTCCATCATGTCATCAGATTGTGCTTCGCGTTCAACATACATACTGGGGTCACAAAAGAAGAAAAACTGAAGAAGTTTGCTAAGTGTGTGAAGAATGTTAGACACTAGAGAGAACTAGGTACAAGGGGGAGTTTGTTGATACATGATGTCCCTAGTTCATTGTACTTTAATGTTTACATCTTTCATTCTTGCATATGTGTAATACAATAGTTTTGTAATGAAATGATATATGTTTGAATGTCTATTTACCATAGAATGTAGTGTTCTTATAGTGTTTATGAATACACGCTTAAATGAATATTATATATGGGTTTGTAGTAGTTATACATAGTTCTGAGTTAATAATAATTCAGGAATGTGTTTGACTTAGTCTTATGGTTATTCATGCTAGTGGACCATGCTTATGGACTAGTCGCACGACTGAACCACTGGTTCAATCGCACGACCGAGACATGATATTGGCTCAGTCGCACGATTGAATCAATCTTATAGTTCAGTCGTGAGTATGAATGAATCGCAAGGCTCAGTCGCACGACTGACCCATGCTAATGGCTCAGTCGTACGACTGGATACTGCAACCTATAAATGCCACTTAATTCATGGAAAAATATAAGACTTTGAATTATTCCTTACCCTAGCCGTCTAGAGAGTTCTATCACGTCCATCTAAGTTCATAGTTCGTTCTGGATTGTTTTCTAATCAATTCTTAACGTCGGTCTATCGTTAGATTGGTCCGGGTTTCGTTCCCACTAATTGGATCGCCAATCAAATAGGATTTCACACTATTTGATTAGGTTACACGTTGAGTCAGTTAGTACTCCGTACGTACACGGTCCTAACACATCAGCAATCTCACCAAGGCTCGAGTCTCAGAAAAACTTCAACAAAAAGATGCAAACTATATCCTTTCGATATTTTATTTCATTTTAATTTTATCTTTAAGTCTATTTGATTTTATTTTAAATTGTTCATAGTATAATCGTTTAGTTTCTGGTTTACCTTTTAAGTAGGAATTGTGGGGTGAGGATTTTATCCTTTAGAAATACTTGCTTATTCATAAAATATGTATATATTTAATTCAAAAGAAAGGGCGAAACTATGGGCGAAACTATAGTTTCGCCGAGCAAAACTACACTTTAGCCAGCAGCGTTGCTCATTTTGGAGCAACCTGTATACCCGGGCAAAACTATAGTTTCGCTGCCAGCAAAACTAGATGGTAGATATTGCATCAATCGAGTTTTAGAACTCATATGGGCGAAAATATAAAAACCTAGTTTCTCTCGGTCTCTTTCAGCAAAAATCACCTCTTTGCACATTTAGGTTGAAATATACCATGGTTATGTGATTAGGTGTGTTGGGCGACCTTGGTGTTTCCTTTAATCAGTTTGTATTTGACTGAAATGGACTTTAATTTTGATTCGTTGAAGCTAAAGAGTCACATTTTCGTCCAGCGAAACTGTGAGATGCTTCAGCGAAACTGAACGAAAGTTCACGGTTTCGAGCTGTAGGGGATTTAACATGTTTATCAAAGCTCATATAACTTAGTTTATATGAAAACGCAGCAGATTTTATATTTTTAAAACATGTTAATAAGATAGTTGTTAAACCCATTTAACAAAGAACCCTAAGCCATGGATCATTATACACAATGCATACAATAATAAGAACATAGGATGTAGAGATTACAACCTTTGGAGCTTCTCAAAGAAACGATTTTCTAGAGGAGAATGAAGATGAAGATGTGGCTGAAACTTCAAAGTAGAAGTCCTCAAGAGGTTGTACCCAAAGCTTCTTCAAACACCTTTGATTGCTAGGATTCCTTGACACCAACTTTCAGCAATCAAAACCCTTTTGAAAGCTGAAAATTCTGCTCTTCTTTTCCTTCAAAATCGTGAGAAAGAGAGAGAGAGATTTGGAGAGGAGAAAGCTTTTGCAAATGAAGAGTGAATTGACTAGAAGTTGGAGTGTTGTAGTGTAGTTAAGTTAGTCTATTTACAAGACAAAGAAATGGAACTCATTGGCCCTTTGGGCGGCC
>BJCO01465552.1:0-10528 GCA_018326465.1 Flaveria floridana
TATATATATATATATCGATGGTTATGATACAAGCATCATGCATATGGTTATATATGACTATCATATCCCTTCGTGGAGTTGCCTTCATCGGTTACCTCTGACAACGTACGTACGTCATTAGCTTAGTTCTTCTATCTGTTGAGGTAAACACTAACTAATTATTGGTTGTCTAATTTTAGCTGTGTATTGCTAACCGATGGAAATGATGGAAGGTTGATATATATATCATGGTGTTGATGATGATGAGAATTATGTATCTTATCTAGGATTTTATGGTTGTCAGTGGTGTTGCTATTGATATTATATATCTTCATCACTAGTTTTATGCATATATATGTTTATAATTTTCCCATGTTTGATGATTCTGTTTATGATTTTCCATTGTACGTTTGATGGTATTAATTTGTCTTGATCATTTTGTCGGGTTGATGCTATTGTTCAATTCAGAAAAAACGTTACGTCGACCATGTCAGATCAAACCTTGCCTCATCTGAGACCAATGTTGGGTTCAGTACTTGAAGTTCTGCCTTCGTTGGGTATATCATTGTATGGACGCTAGAGATTTTGATGATGACAAACTATTGCTCATCTAAGACTAACTTGTCTTAAGACCTTAATTAATTGTGGTGTTGGCCTGATGGTTCCGTTGGGTGTGTTGTTATTTCAATACGGTGAACTCTGAGGGTTGTAATGACATAACTGAAGTGGTGTTAGTTGCTTAGGCGCGGGTACTGTTCATGGTTAGCAGCCACAACTAAACGCAGGTTCTGATCCCAACCATGATGGTTATTTTGATCTAAAATGGTTTTATTCGTCCATCACACATGGAACGTGCGTTGATGGAACCTACTAGTTACTTGAATAACTATTACCACTGCTCCTAGTAATATGCATAAAGAAGCAATAAACGTGGGTTCTGAGTTGCAAGTGATCTTCTCCGTAATGCACGTGCATGCATAGTGAGGTAGTAACTTAATTTTGCATGTACACAGGTACATATCACATATCACCTCCATATTAACTCTTGCATGTACAACCGTACGTATCACATCCATATTAGAGCCTAGCCATATATAGATGTATCCAAATAACACCTACAAGTAATCAAAGTGATATATATATAATAATTTCGATTTAATCATCAATATATAAAATTTTAAAATTTGAAACATGTGAAAATCAAAAGATTTCACAATGACATAAAGGTATATGATAACCTAAATCAATCTCGGTTTTCTCATCTTTCTCCTTCTTATGAATCGCTTCTTTAGCCAATTTTTTTTTAATTGTAACAACAATACCCTCTGCTAGATAGTACGAGTAGCAATTATTTCTACCACATTAGTCACATTTGTTTTCCCGATCCGATGGACACAATTCATTGTCTGCTCTTCAACAGCCACGTTCCATTACAACTCCATCAAGTACACTCTAGAGGCAACGACTAAGTCGATACCTAAATTAAGCTGAATCTCTAGGTTATCATGATCTACCGGAACCATATGTGTTACCGGCCTAGAGACACTTATAAACTCTTTAATCACAAATTGTCCAACCGCACGATCTTGAATCACTCTTTTAACTGTTTCATTACTAAAAGTAATAGTTGTGAAATTCAGAAATTACAACTGATTTTGTTGACAGGTTTTGGTTCTCGAATTTTTGAAAAATTTCAAGAGATCAATTTTCACAAAAGATATGGTACGTTTATAGGTTAGTTATGCAATTTACACAAACGATGCAAGTATAGGTTAATGATAATTTTCAATGGTTGGTGATAGACAAATTGGACAATAAAAGTCATTCAATATTGTATTATTCGTAATCTAATTATTAGGTTATCGAAGCAATTGCCTAGCTAGTAGGTATATTGAGATCTGGCAAAGGAGGAGGGGAGGGTTTAATTGAAGGAGGTTAGGGGAGATAAAAAAAAACTAGTTCTTCAAAGAGAAAAATAGTTGAGATGTCAAAGTATGAGTGTACTTATCACCAGCAATTATATATATACATGTTTGCTGAATAACGGTTATTAATTTGGGTTTCATCTCTACCGTTCAAACCCACGTACTTTCAATCTCAGCCGTATAAATTAGGCGGTTGTTACCTTTCCTGCAGTTACCGGTAGTTCCTCCAACACTTCCTCCTACAAAGGCGGTGGTAACCAGTTGAGCTGCGGTTTTGAATTTCGTCCAGTAATTCCTTCGAACACTTACCTCGTACAAAGTCTGTGGTAACCAGTTGAGCTGCAGTTTTGAATTTGGTCCGGTAGTTCCTCGAACAATTCCTCCAACAAAGTCGTTGTTTGTTGTAGTTGTGGGCATGTTCTCTACTGCTCCCTCGCAACTTTATATGACAAACATCACAATCCTTCTTTTAGTTTATGTAAATTAGAAATGGAAGACGAAGATGGTCTTGGAGGAATCACTGCCTACTCCGTCGCACAAGTTTCTCAAGGTAGAAATTTGTACTTGTGCAATGTCTCCGGTAGATACACCGGATACCCTCACTTCCATCATCGATTCTATTCAATCCCAAACTTTCATCATCTTCAATGGTCAATTTGAACTCCTCCAAATGCTCCTCAGCCAAGGCATATATCTAATTTACTGGAAGGCTAAGCAATTAGGTCTACCCAGACCCACACGGAGACCGAGAAAAAAGAAATCTTAGGAACCAAAGACCGGACCCTTATTTCAATTTCGGGTATCGGTCTTGAAGGTTTCAAGTTCTTCTGGTATGTGTTTATGGGAAAGAACAATCATTTGAATTTGATTCCATAATCTCCTATGATGTAGCGGTGAGGGGTGTTGTATATTTCACCATCATCTTGGCCCCAAAGTAATAAATTTCACCAGCTCTAGTGCATCTCTCGTCTGCAATTCAGGTTTTCTTTGTATTATTTTGTTATAGAATTCAGTTACACTGAATGGAACTTGATTACTTATTCTCGCTTTCAGGCTGAATCGAACGTGTATTTCTTTTTATTGATTCACTAATGCATTCCAAGTGTTCGATAATATGCCTTATTGAAAATGGTATATCTTTGTGCTTAAAAATGAGTCATTTAAAAGGTGCTTCTGCTGTATTTGAATTTTAATAATGGGTCATTTAAAAGTCAAATATTGAATTCTTAAATTAAAAACCTTCATCTCTGGTTTATTTGGATTATCATGTTTTTGGTAGTTTGCTTGGTTACGAGAGTATGGAGGTGATAATCGGAAGGAGGGACGGAAGATGCTAAAGTTGAGGCACAAAAAGGGAGAAGGAAACAAGAGGTGTATTATAAAAAAAATTCCTAATTCAAATTTTAATATTTTTGTTTTGTTCTATGTACATAAGGTGCTTCTACTAAAAATTATTTTCACTGGATTAAGTTCAATCATTTGCTATATTTGTTCTACAAAGTGTTCCAAGGCATATCAAGGTAAGCTTACAATCACATCTGCTTAGGCAAAAGCTTTAACAGCTCAAATGCTTTTAAAACTTGATAGCACATTTGGCTAAAAGTTAAAAATCTTTGTAATGTTACAACATAATCTTTTTTTTCTGATCTCCTTGTGGTGCATGTGTTATTTTGTTTGTGTTTTCAGCTACACAAAAATGTATAGTCTGCTTTATGTCGCTAAATAAAGTTTTCTGCTTGTGTAAAACAAAGCGAGCTCATATTTGTGATGAATGCACCCTCACCTCGATTTTGATTTTGCCTTGGCTCTAACAACATCATCGCTACATGGCGACTGACACCTTCTGAAACCAAGATTATTTTGATCAGGTGTGTGCTTATAATTTCACCATGAGATAACCGATTTCATTTTTATCATATGTTTTTATTTGTTATTTGCTGCTTCTTTATGAAGGGCTCGCAACAGTAACTCAGAAGTATGTAGGTGCTGATATCAAATCCATGGTTACTCTACCAATACTCATTTTTAATCAATGACAATGTTACAGAGAATGGCATAGGTACGTCTGATATTAATTTATTTGTTTTAGTTGCAGATTTTGTATAAGTTTTTGAGTTAATTGTTAGTTTCTTCTACTATATTATCAGTTGATGAAAATTTTTCACATGCTAAAGCTAGCAGATGAATGTGAGAATCCATATATGTGATATATGCAGGTAAGAATATCTTACTCATGCAAACACACACACACACACACTCGTATAAGTCATATTTCTTTGTTTTGAAGCGTTTAAGAGTTAATGAAATACATATTACAAAAAGCTATATTCTTATGGTAATATTTTATAAGATAGATTTGAGAAGCGACAAGCATTTGAATACATTTTCTACAACTATTGATCATTTTGTTTCTTTAATATTGAATCTTTTTGGTTTACATATTTTTTCTTATATCAATAATTCATCAGATTTGTAAGGAAATCCTGAAGGTGTCAAAATAGGCGGTTTGATTATGTTAAAAATGAGTAATCTTGATGTTTTTTTACTTTACATGTAAGTAAATGTATTGCTCTCATTCATTATCCATAGTGGCGATTTCAGGTATGCTTTTAGGAGTGTTCTCGGCTGTTAAATCGTCATCCGATATACCTTACCCATGTTCATAAAGTTCTGTAATTTCCACCTTTACCTCCTCTCGGGTCCACATATCTGGCTGTGTATTTATACTCGAACAATTGCGTGTATTGAGAGTCGGTTGATCAAGAGGTTGAAAAGAGCGCTCGAAGGAATCGAGCACAATCCCGAACAAAAATCCAATCATCAAGTGCAGTCCAAGAGTGCAAGATGGAACACAACCCACCACTACCACCACTTAACCAAAATCTACCCAATGACCAACCGCCAAATCCACCACTTGATCAACCTCCACCAAACCAACCAAATGACCCATTACCATACCCAAATTTGCAGCCATAAGCACAAAACCCAATTGGCCACAACCTACCACCTCAAAAACAAAATCCTTATCCTCAAACAAGGCAGAACCCCTACCAACATGGGCCCCCAAGACAGAATCTAAGACAACAAAGGGGGGGTAACAGGTTCGAGGAAGAAGTGGACAGATTTGACAGGCTAAGTATCCATACTTGGGATGATGACATAGATGGACGAAGTGATGGGTATGAAGAGGAATATGCTGAAGATGAGGTGCAATATAATGAACCCAATAACAATCCAGGCTAGTATAGACAGAATGAACAACCAAGGCAGCAAAGGCAGAATCTAGGCCGAGGTCAAGGTCGAAGGCAAGAATTACCTCGGGCAAATCGAAACCCTGGGCTTTAACCACACCAAGCTATCGTTCAAGGGGTTGATAGTCATTTTCTCCCCACCATAGCTGGAGCTGCGTCACCCATAGTCAGGCCGCAAGTTATAGGGAGGTCATTTAAGATTAGATCCAACAGTCTGGCTATTCTTCCTGAGTTTCATGGACTATCCAATGAAGAACCTTACTTGCATCTGAATGAGTTTAGTGCTATTTGTTAGACCATTGGGGCACAAGGTTTTACACCCGAGGAAGTGATGTTGGTTCTATTCCAGTTTACATTGAAAGGAAATGCGAAAAAGTGGTTTCATTCACTACCTGCTGCAAGCATTTACACTTGGGAGCAAATGCAGCAGGCGTTCTTAGAGGAATACTATGCACCACAGAAGACAAGTGAGGCCAGGACTGCCATTCGTACCTTCAGTCAGCAACAAGATGAGCCATTTCATGAGGCTTGGACAAGATTCAAGGAGTTGTTGATAACTTGTCCACATCACGACATTCCTCAATGGGAGTTGATTTCCTCATTTTATGATAGGTTATCTGCTGAAGATGTGAGAGATGTGAATTCAACAAGTGTAGGAACCTTCATGACTAATACTGAGGATGATGACTGGGAGTTACTGGAACGGATGAGTATACATTCAAAAAGACAAGCTTAGTCTCGTAGGAAATCGAGGAATGTGGCTGATAATTTGGATAGGAGGGCTTCTAGGTTGGGACAATCGACTGGAAATGCTACAGTGAATGCTACAAGTTCCTTTACTATATTCCAGGGATGTGATGAACCTGGACATACAGCCAGATATTGTTTAGAGTTTGATGAGGGGTTGGAAGAGATGAAATATATACAAGGTGATAGGAGGCCATACAACAACACAAACAATAACACCTATCACCCTTGTTTGAGGAATCACCCAAACCTCAGATATGGTAACCCAGACAACCAGTTAAACCCAAACTTGCAAGGTAATTCACATCAGCAATATCAGAACAGGTCAACAGGACAGGGTAGTCATTTCAATCAGGAAAGCTATAACATGGATGGTCAGCGGAACTACCAGAATAACCAAGACTATGGTGGATCAGGAGGAAATACAGAGCCAACGAACAAGGAACTTCTGGAGTTTATGAAAGAGATGAAGAAATCAAATGAGGTGAGAGACAAGAGCTATGAGCCTTGAGAAAGCAAGTTGGTCAACTAGCAAAAGAAGTGGCAGCTTTTAGGAAAGATCCGGGGAAGCTTCCAAGTGATACAATCATGAATCCACAACATCAAGGGACAAACATAAAGAACATGAAAAATGTCCACATTAATTCGGTTAGTATCCCCTCCAATTCTAAAATTTTCAGTGACGACTTTACTTTTTTATCAAAACAAGTTGCAGGTAAGGAAAATGAAGTCGATGGAGTAGAAGAGAGTGACCCAGGAGAACCCATCATTCCAATCAAAGTAGGAAAGTTTAAGATAAAAAGGGCACTCTTGGATTATGGGGCAGGTGTTAGTATCTTGCCTGGTGCGTTATATGATCAATATGAGTTTGGCCCTTTATGGGAGGTTGACACCACCGTGGTGTTAGCTGACTTGACCTGCAAACGTCCTATGGGGATGGTAAAAGATGTGATAATCAAGTTGGGAGATTTTTACTACCCGGTGGACTTTATGGTGCTTGACTATGCACCAATGAGAATAAACGAGCAACAAAAGGTTATTTTCGGGCGACCATTTTTAGCAACTGCCAATGCTCAAATCAACTGTTGGGATGAAACAATTGATATGACATGTGAAACTCATAAGTTACATTTTGATGTGTTTTCCAAGTCAATCACCTCTTTTGTTAATGACAAATTTTTTGATGCAAATGTGACTAATGTGTGTGTTCCTCCCTACATCTCACATGTAAGCGAGCACATAACTTCTGATAATGGTTGCAAGTATGATAGGGATAAGCGGGTGGACTTGAAAGAGTCTGTAGATTCAAAAGAAAATAAAGAGCCAGTGGTAGAGATGGAAATAAAGCATGAGAAGCGGAAATTGAAGAAAAAAGTTAGTGATCCACCCGATCCTAAAAATGCTCAAGTTGAGACAATGATGTTCGGTCCATGTTTGGATGATATTGGGAACCCACTAGATCAACAAAAGCAAAGAGTTATAGAACTCTCAGAAGGCAAGCACCACTTTCGACCACCATGAGTGGTGACAGGTACGGTCTAGCTGAAGACCTAAAACTTAGCGCTACTTGGGAGGCAACCTGAGATGTTTGTAATTTTTAGTTATTTTTATAATATTTTTTTGGAACTTTGTGGGTGTGTTCACTGAAAACCCTCACGAGACTTCACTCGTCCACTCGGGCCTATCAAGAGGTTTAAAAGGCTTGTTGCATATGATAAATGCAACCGTGATTCCTACGAAAGTAAGTTCTATTATTTTTTTAGTTTTTGTTTTATCTTTTTAGTTTCAAGCCGATACAAACATGCAAGTGTGGGGGAGCACATGGAATTTTAGAAGCATATTTGATAAGGTGCTTAGCAGGTTTACCCATAGTCTTCATATAACAATATGGAAGCACTGTCAGATCATCTACCATCAGGTCCATGTGAACTTTCTTTGAATGTATTTGCTATTTTTGTTTTACACTTGGGGGAGTGTTTGGGGTTGGTAAAGATCATAAGAAATCATATTGAATTTAAAACAACCATACATTGGGGACAATGTATCCCAAGTGTGGGGATGGGGGAATCATTGATAGACACATTTTGGAGAAATGGAAATTTGGATAAAATTTGAAAATTTTTAACATTGTTCTCTAAAAATACCAACCAGTGGTTAAGGTTCTTGGTCATGGTTAATTCCCCAAAGGTTTCAACCCGGTCGGTTAATGGAAGTTGGAAAGGAAATGCCTAGCTAGGGGTGACAAACTTTGGGTGTAGTAAACTTGCACATGTCATATCGGTAACCCAATTCCACAGTTTCCATATGTGAGAAGCTTATTCTTTGGTATTATTAGATCTATTTGCTTGTTTGAGTATGTAATGATGCATTCTAATCGTAGAACTTGTGGAGCGCGCGCATATTGAAGCTTGAAACCAAGATTCCCATTAAAATGATTGAGGCATTAGGATTAGCCATAGGATAGCCCCATAGGATCCACCTATCTAACGTTTATCCGTAGTAGCCAATTTTGAGCCTCTTCGTATTCATTTGTTTCACCAAACTCCTTGACACACTAGCCTTTTGTGTAGCCTATTCATTTGTTTACCCATGTGATTGAACTTGAGTTAATTAGTGGTAGTAGTGTTAAGTTGATTTGATATAATGTTTTGAAGTTGTAGTTGGGGATGGTTAAGCCTAGTAAATCCTATTGTGTTTTGTTAAGTTATATTCTTGAAAAAAAAAGAAAGAAAAATGGAAAGAAAAGAAAATTATGTCGAAATAGTGAAGTTGAAAGACGGAAGTATTAGACAAGAAAAAAAATTGTGCTTTGAAGTAAATTGTAGTTAGTGTTTGAAGTAGTTGAACAAAGTAGTTTACTCAAATTTTTCATCACTTTAGTCACTTAATTCCCAAGTACTCCCTACCCGAACCTAAGCCTAACATTACGACCTGGTAAAGTCCTCATGATGGGTGCGGTATCTCGTGTTAGTGAGTGGAGATTTGATTGTTTTACAAGCCTATGCTCACTAGTTTTCATCAATGCTTGAGTGCTTCAAAAATACCGGCACATCTTTGGCCGAGCCAGAAATTACATCGAGTGGAGAGCTTTATTGTGAGGGGTATGATATGTGCAAGGGAGCCGCCTAGAGTTAAGAATCTTAGTTAGGCAGTCCAGCGGGTTAGAGGTTTGTGGTTGTTAACGGTTCATAATTGCTAACTTGGGAATTAGGTATGCCCTTGAACCTTAATCGAGTTTGGCATGTGTGCTTCTATGTGCTCACCCATTTTTTACTTGAATTCTTGATTTTTAAAAGCAACTCGCTTGAGGGCAAGCGAGAAACAAGTGTGGGGATGTGATGTACGGGGTTTGGAATGAACTTTATCATGGTTAATTGGTTAAATTTAATGCATTTAATATAGTTAAGTGTAAGAGATTGTGTTGAACAAGTTAACTACGATGATTTGATGTTTTGTAGGTTAAACGCAATCATTTGAGGGGTTTTGAAGAATTCATATGGATGATAAGTGAAGACCATGATAGATGAGATGAAAGGGGATTTAATTACGAGAACGTGACCGCAAACGGGGAGGAAAACGGAGTTCGAACGAAGAAGTTATGAAGAAAACAAGAATCGGACAAAGCTGATTGGCCTTGACTTATGACAGAAAGCTGACCTATGGTACAGGACGCGCTGAAATCACTTATAAGTCGCAAAAATTAGGGTTTTGAGGATATCTTTCATTCTAAGTCGTCCCCAAAGGTTAGATTCGTCCCCAAGGCTTCCCGGAGGCTCCCGGAGGCGATTTCAAGGCTTTTCAAGTGTTTCTAATCATTTGGTTTGATTCTTTAACGTTGATACAATGTTTACTTTTGTTTTTGATTTGGTTTTCATTGCCATGTCCGGCTAATCCAACCGTGATCTTCTCCGGGTGATTGGGGTTTACACTATTACTTGTTCTTGATGGTTTTTGGTTGAGTTAACGTTTGAACACGGCAAGTTAAGTCGAATGACATTATTTATTGTTTAAAGATTCTAAAATACGTGTGTTGCCTTCAATTCAATTGTTCTGGTGTTGATTGTTTTAGATTTCTTTTCATCTGTAAACGTTAATTTTGGATGCGATTGGGTAATACAAACGTAGTATATGATTCGAGTAGTTCTTTAACAATAATCTCATTCAATCTATTGTGTTTAATCAAATCAACCCGGTTACGTCTATGTATCTGTTTTTAACTATCAAAGCAAATCTAAGTTGTAAACCTGAATCCGGAGAGGATTACCTTTTCACATTATTGTTTGCAATTCAATTACTTACAAAGGTCATTACTTTTCGTAATTAGTCATTCTAATTAAGTTTTTATAATCAAGCTCCAAACTTTTGGATTTAAACTACACTTTCCACATATTCCCTGTGGATCGACCCGACTTACCTTAGCTATCTTAGGTGAGTTTGGAACCTTATAAATTGTTTTTGATTAGGCCTGACAAACCGATAATCACCCAACAGGGAGTAGGTGAACTTCAACAAGTTTAGAAGGAATGGGTGATAACAGTGTCAAGGTGTATCAAAATCATTTATAAAAACCCAATCCTAACACTTAATTGTAGTATAATGGAAAGGGGTCGAACACAGGGAACAATG
>BJCO01465554.1:0-11233 GCA_018326465.1 Flaveria floridana
AAATCTCCTTTATATATTTTTGAAAATATCTTCTATAGAGGTCGCTGTATGACCCTATGTTTGTTGAGGATTCTCATAAACGAGATTGTTTAGGAAATCTCGACTTTTATGTGTTTCCACAGCAAACATAGTAAAGTTAGGCAATGTAAAGAAAGTTGCATTTTTGTAATCGTGTCAATGATGTAATGACTTCTAGTAATGAATGAGAATGTATATATTTTATCATTTCCGCTGCGTTATTTTATGATTATATACATTATATACGTCATATGTGCGATGAAGAGCCAACAGTAAGGTGCCCGGTGAGCGGGGCCTTACAGTCGGTGAGATAATGAAGTAATCAAGATTACCAGAATCAACTGCATCAACAGAGAAAGATGATGTTCCAGACTCAGGTTGCACAAAATCTGTACCATCATTAGGAATTGATTGAGAAACATCTTGGCCTTCTAACATAGAATGACCTGAATGTTGATTAGATTGATCATTGTCATTGAATCGAATCATTGAATCCTTGACAAAAGAGAAGAACGGGTAATCTGGGGTTTGATCATTTGGTTCGTCTGAATCTGAGTCATCACTAAAAGAACCAAGATCTCCCTGAGCTTTCTTCTTACCTGTATAATCAAACAAGTTAGATTGATCAAACAAGTTAGAATGAAAAGAGTTTGACAAAGAATCTAAATCAAATAACCAAACAGGACCATTTGAAACTGATGGAACTGAATTTTCCAAGAATTTAACGTTGAATGTTTCAATTATAACATTAGTCCTAGAGTTATAAACTCGATAGGCTTTTGAAACAGATGAATATCCAATAAAAAATCTGTTATCAGATTTTGCTTCAAATTTTCCTAGATCATCACTTGAATTAAGAATCATGACTGGACAACCAAAAGATTTAAATAAATCTATGTTTGGTTTCCTGCCAAACATCAACTCATATGAAGTTTTCAGTTTATCTTTTATGATTAACGTTCGATTCTGTACGAAACACACAGTTGAGATAGCTTCATCCCAGAAAGTGATCGGAATTTTAGCATCACGCAGTTGAGATAGCCTCAATCAGTGTTCTGTTCTTTCTTTCAGCAACTCCATTTTGTTGAGGAGTTCTGGGAGTACTAAATTGATGAGCGATCCCTTTCTCTACACAAAACATATCAATATTAGCATTTTTAAATTCCATACCATTATCACTTCTTATTATCTTCACTTTTTGGTCTAATTGATTTTCAACTTTAATAATGAATTCTTTTAATAATTCAGCCGTTTCAGATTTAGCATTCAAAAAGAAAACCCATGAAAATCTTGTATAGTCATCAATGATAACTAAACAATATGATTTTCTTCCAACACTCTTGACATTGGTTGGTCCAAAGAGGCCCATGTGCAACATCTGGAGTGGTTTGGAATTGGGCTTGGTCTTATAAGACGCTCTGTGTTGCTTCCCTTCAAACATGCTGAGCAATGATCAGTAGTTGCAAACTTCTTGGATAGAAGTCCAATAACATGATTTCCTGCTACAAGTTTGTCCATGTTCTTGAAGTTGGACTGCTCAGACGTCTATGCCAAAGCTGACTTTCATCATTTGATGCTTTAGCAATAAGGCAAGTTGTTTCTATTATTGGATCAACTTGAGACATATCCAGTTTGTATACATCTCGATCCCTTTAAGCTTTAACAATCACCCAATCCTTGCTAATCTGAAATCCTAGCTTCAAGACATAACAGAAAGAATCATCAAATAGAACAGAATATGATTTATCACAGATTTAGGATACGCTTAAAACATTAAAGTTCAACAGAGAACAGAAGTTGACTTTATCGAAGTTTATATCCCATTGGATACCGTTCCTTCTCCTGTTATCTTTCCACCTGCATCACCACCAATGGTGACATGCGTTCCATCCATTAACTTAAAATCTTGCAGTAAGGCATGATTGCTTGTCATGTGCCGGCTACACCCGCTATCCACATACCAAGTATTGAGTGGTCTTCTCGGGCGTACCTGCACAACAAAGAAATTTAAGTTGAGGTATCTACCCAAGCCGAGATGGTCTTGGGCTTTCCAAATTTATCAATAATGGTAAATTGTTTGAAATGAAGAATATTCAAATCTGGCTTGTTTCTAATGAATTTACGAGTCTTGTTAAGCATTTGTTGTGAATCATTTTTATAAACATTCATACCAGTTGATGACCAACTTTTGAAAAATATTGATTACCAACATTTTTATTAGTCGTTCTTACAGATCTTGGTATGAATTGTTCTTTTAGAACTTATTTTGGTCTCACATAATTGTTCCTTTGGAAAGACCTCAAACCTAAAGAAGATGGAATCTCTGTTTGAGTCTTAGAACTCTGGGGAATAGGAGGAGACTGAGGTTGAGGTTGAGGTTTGGTTGCATAAGCAGGTGAACTTGTGAATAATGAATCAGTGAAGAACCCTGCTCCAATAAATAGATCTCCATCTTCTTCAGGTGGACTTTCATTTTTAGCCATGAAAGCATTCTCAACAGTATTTGCAGGAGATGCAACAAATTGATACTGTGACATTGAAGATGTTCTATCATTATTCCTTGAACTCAAATCAATCTCCACATATTCAATCTTGGCAATTAACTGATTTAGATCCATTGGAAATTTCTCTGTGTGCTTTAACAATGTCACTGTTTGTTTCCATGATAATGGTAAAGCATTGAGAAGTATAATGATTAGATCTTCAAGATCATGTGTAATGCCTACTGTTGACATCTCCGTGGTAAGCTACACATATCTGTTCATCATCTGATTGATGGTCTTACCAGATAGATGTTGAAAAAGCTCTAACTCGCTCTTCAGCTTTTACTTTTTGAGGTTTTGTATTTCTTTACCTCCTTCATAAATAGTCTTTAAAGCTTTGTACATTGTGTAACCACTTTGATATCCATCAATCCTGGCTAGGACTTCAAGAGATAGTCCTTTACACATCAGAGAGTAAGCTTTGATATCATTCTTGACCTATCTCAGATCATCACCTTGTAGACCATCTTCAGGGTAGGGTTCTGATGAATCTTTGGTATAGACAAAACCCTTGTCAGGCCCATCAGTGGTTATAGGAATATATGGTCTTTTTCTATAGATTTCCAAATATCAGTATCAATGGAATTAAGGTGATGTTTTAACCTAAGTGACCAATTTTTAAAATCTGCTATATTTTTAAGCTTAGGAACTCTATTTTCAGAATCTTCTGATTTCACCATTTTTATATTTTGAATTTATGAAAAAGAAATATTTTTGTTGTTTTTTTAAGTTTTTGAATTAAAGAAATGAATTGAAAATATTTTTGGGTTTTTCAAATTTTCAAGAAAAATTTCTAAGTGTTAAAGTGATGCTCCTGAATAGTACTGAAACGCCTGAACAGCACTGAAATGCTTGAACAGTACTGAAACGCCTGAACAGTACTGAAACGCCTGAACAGTACTGAAACGCCTCAACAGTTGTGGTACTTTTGACTTAAAAACGTCTAAAGTATTGCCTTAGAATAATTCTAAAAAACGCCCAACTATGAAATGCCTGAACAGTTGAAATGCGCCTGAACAGTTGTCAGACGTCCAAACTGTTCTAATGCGCCCAAATAGTTATGATGCGCCTAGAATTACTTGGTTTCCGAGTAATTTCAAAGTGCCCAAACAGTTGAAAAATGTCTCAACAGTGGTGAAACGCCTACTTTAAAAACGCCCAAACAGTGCTAAAACGCCTGAACAATTGTAAAGCGCCTAACAGTTAGGCAATTTGTTAGCAGTTTTTCTTCCCTAATGCGCCAACTTCAACCAGTTCTTATGTATATAACGAACTCAATTCTTTTGAATTTCTGAAAAACTTGATGAATTGATCTAAAAACTTCTAATTAGGTAGTTTTTAGGTCGATTAACTATCCTTAATCTTCAATTTCTTCAATTAACAGCAACAAATCCTGATTTTGATCAAAATTCAAGTTCGACTGTAATGAACAGTTTCGAACATCAATTCTTTCAATTCACTGATTTTGGACTAGTTGTACTGCAAATTGTGATTCGATTTATGTTTCTACTGATGAAACAGAACTAAAATCAATAATATTTCAATTGAATTGCTTATCAATCACAGATTCAAGTGATTTATGAGTTTGCAAGTTCGTACAAGCTCAATCACAAAACCAACAACTCTGATACCATTTGATAGGATCAAATGTATAGATCTGTGATGATATTAGAATGCAATTCAATCAAATACAAACAAAGTAATCAAACCAATGCATAAAATCAAGTAAAATTCATAGAAGTTTATTGATAATAGCAAAGACAGTTACAAATGTAAGTATCAGTTCGTTCAAGTCTATCTACTACACTAAACTATCTAAGCCATTTATACGATCAATAAACAAAGGAACTACTAATTACAAAACTAGTCCCTATACTATGACAAAACTTATATAAAGACAAATAAAGACAACATGTTAATCTTTAAGAAGTACTAACAATCTCATTGAATTTCATCGTATACTGCTGGTGTGTCATGGTTCCTGCCTCCAACTGTAGGAACTCCCTCTCAGTCTTATCCAAATCCCTGTGAGGACAAAATTCCTTAATTATCAGCTTCTTCAGTTCTAGCCACCTCATTCTCCCAATGGCCCTCCTACCCTCAGCTTGGACAATGTTGTCCCACCAGCATAAGGCCAAATCCACAAACAAGTGGGTAGCGAACTTTAGCTTCTGATCTTCTTGGCACTCACTGATATCAAGTACCACCTCAATCTCCCTCACCCATCGGTGAGCAGCAGCAGCATTGCCATTCCCATCAAACGTTGAGGGCTTGCATCTTTTGAATGCCCCGTAGTTACAGCCCCGTGCAGTTTCCTGCATAGCCTCCTCCTCGTTATCATCCCTGGAGGCAACCGTCTCAGCCTCCGGTTTCTCTCTTTCTCCTCTCTCAATGGTCTTCTTCTTTTCCTTCTTTTCCTTCTTTTCATCCTCCCCCACAACCCTAATCACTTCAATCACAACAGACGGTAGAATCGTCTGCATGACTTGATGAATCTCCTCAACTACGGCCTCTTTCACTGAGGCCCTCAAGTTCGCACTCTCATCACCACCTTCCTGGTGATGAATCTCGGACTTTTTAGGTGTCGTTTTAGCAGCTCTAGCCCTGTTCCTTGTGACACGTGGTCCAGCACAACGTCCACTACGTACTCCACCTCGTGAGGTCTTTGATGATCTACCACCGACCATCTCTAATCACTATAAGATTTAAACACCAATACGATCAGTGAAGGTAATAACTTGGATGATTTCAAGTATAGTAAGTCCCCAATTATAGTGGCCAATTGTGATT
This sequence comes from Flaveria floridana, assembly GCA_018326465.1. Taxonomy (NCBI): domain Eukaryota; kingdom Viridiplantae; phylum Streptophyta; class Magnoliopsida; order Asterales; family Asteraceae; genus Flaveria; species Flaveria floridana. The sequence continues at coordinate 5,352 of BJCO01465554.1, forward strand.
AGCCACTTACTTTACACTTCATTCCCCGAGCACTTCCTATCCTGACTATATCAGTATTCAAATCTACTAAGAGCACATAAGTCAAACAACACACGCACATAATACCGGTTAGCTTTAAGAAAATTACCTGATGGTACCTAGCTACTTGGGTTGGCATCCTTCCACTTTTTTTGTCCCATTCTCAATTTAAGTTTTAGGTTTTGAAACAAGTTACCTAATTCTCTTAAACTTTGATCTGATACCAACTTGTAAGGCCCCGTTCCCGGGACGCTTACATTTGGACATTCATCACACATAATATTTAAAACACATTAAGATTCTTTAGAATGATAAAAACATTGCAGCGGAATAATTTAACAAAAACCATCTCATGCATTAATAATCATATTTGCCAAGTAATACATCGTTGTTAGGGTTACAAAAGAACATTTAATTGTATTACAAGACAAAAATTATCATTTCTACATATGATGGATGCTAGTCTTTATTTGCCAAGTAGCTTCACTCTCATGCCATCCCCAGCAACAAACTACATCCCAACTGAAAATGCATAATAGTTAGCGTTGCTGAGTAAGTTCTAGTTTTCATAAATAAAATACTTTTCATTCATTTGAAAACATTTCCTTTATACATGATCATACATCGTATATACATCAAGGTAGTAATATTATTATCTTCCATTACCATACATATTCATTCAGTAATCATATTCATTTCTCATCATTTATTTCATTCATTTCGTTCATTTCGAACTTTTATTCATTATCTTTCACTTTCATCTCGACTAATATCATATGCTATACCCCCAAACATTATGCACGAACCTAGTACTGGGCCGAAGTCTATGAATAAACCCCTAACATTGTGCATGAAGCTGACTCCAGTAATGGGGCGAGCGACAAGGGTCCCGTTTCGTACATATTGGTCAATCACTAAGACTGGCCCCTGTGTGCATCATCATGGGTTAGCTAAACCGCACACAGTTGACCTAACAACTTCTTAATAAGTTGTGAACCTCCATGTATTTGCTTGCAAGACTTTTCATTCATTCGTTATGTTCCACTTTTCATTATCTTTAATCTTTTGCTTCATTTATGATAATACTTTTCATACATGACCTTAAAACCCCACATAAAGTCATGTAATACTAAGTAATATAGAACATGCATAACAGGCTTTAAACGTACATAATACCAACGAACATAAACACCAAAACATCTCATGGTCTTAATAATTAAGTTTGTAATTTCCTAAAATCTCAGAAAATTCTCTAAGGCATTAGGCGCATGAGCACTATGTAGGCGCATGAGTATTATGCGTGCGCATGAGTACTATGCATGCACATAGATAGTTGGGTGCATGGGAAAACTTAGGCACATAGGAAAAACGGACAATGGTTGGGCACTGCTTAGGCACATGAACACTATGCAGGTTCATGTTACTTAGGCGCATGAGCCAAAAGTTAGGCGTATGGGCAGACTTAGACGCATGGGCTTTTTAGGCGCATTGGCAGACTTAGGCGCATGGGCTTTCTAGACGCATGGGCAGACTTAGGCGCATGGGAACTATATTAGGCACATGGGCATGAGTTCTCTTTAAATTTACACTATTTTAGTCCTAAAAATCAATCTAACATGATTCTAGAACATTATCTAGCATACTAACACCTTAATCATTCATGTAAGCATGTAAGCATGTAAGCATGTAACATAACAATTCATACATCAACACACATTCACCCATACAAAACAAGGTAAAACAATGTTATAACATACTAAGTGTTATAGAAAGTAAGTTACATGCATTTTCAGCCCCAAAACAAGTTTAAAACATGTAAAACCTGGGATCCAGAACTCACCTGTTGCTAACTTTGGGCAAATCTCTTTCAAACCCGAGAGCACAGAAGTTCTAACACCTAAACATACCAAAACACACCACCAAACATACACAAACACATAAGAATCCGTCCCGAAGCTGAAAACTCAGCTGAACCCGAACAAAAACACATGAAAAACACTCACCTTTCAAATTCACAGCTTCTCTCTCTAGAAACCAATGATACTTCTGCTCTTTCTTTTTTCTTTCTTCTTTTGCAGCCGAAAGTGTGAGTAGAAAGGTGATGTATGGGTGGCAATGCTTCTTTTAAACATATTATAATAAAGATTTGTCTTTCTTACACTTTGGCCCCCTCCACTTATGTAAATATTCCTTTCTTCTTTATTCTTTTCTTTTCATAATGAATTTTTAGGTGTTACACACCCACAAGACAGGTGGAACCATAACTTAACAATACTTCAAGTATATTAAGATTGTGGATACTCTAATGGATGTTTGAGTAAATCTTGAGAAAAGGGACATTATGAGGAAGTTCATGTCCTCTCTTCCTAGACAATGGACTCACTATCGTGTCGTTATTAAGAGAACTGAAACCCTCAAAACCCTTACTCTTATAGAGTTGTATGGTATCCTTAGTGGATATCAGATGAAGATGAACTTGCAAAATTTATTAGGAATCTCTTCTAACAATCAACAGAGTTCAACCCTTTATGTGGTTGAAAGGGATTGCGGAGAACCACAATATCATCTTATCTGTTACCCTCAAAAACTTGCAAAAGGGTTCTTTCATCACCTTCCTAGAGACACCAAGTGAGAGCTACATCCAAGGAAGCCAATATCAGGAGACAAGCTTTTCTTAAGCCTTTATGTCTACTTATGAAAGTAGTGGCAACTCTCTCTTCACTCCTAAAGAGTTAGACTGTATTCATCTAGATGATCTGGAGTACATGGAGATAGTCCAGTAAATGGCGCTTCTCACTCACCGGGCCAAGAAGTTCTACAAGAGGATATGTAGAAAGTTTACCAGCAATGCAACCTGTGGAATGTTTGAAGTGGATAAAAGCAAGGCAAAGTGTTACAATTGTAACCAAATGAGACACTTTGCTAGGGAGTGCAAGGCACCAATGACTAGTGGTGGCCAATCACAACCTAGACCAAACTACACTGATGGAGCTCCACAGACTGAGAAGCCCAAGCAGTAATCTGTAGTTGCTATTGAAGAAGGAGGCTTTGACTAGAGATTTTAGTTAAAAATGTTTCTCCAAACCAAGCACTGATGGCTGAGCATGAAGAAGACAATGTATTATAAGATCTTTGTACTCATAAGTGTACTGCTAAAGTAAACAGACACAGGTCCTATAACTTGGAAATGAGATCTGACCTTGAGTCTTTGAATATCTTAAAAGCTGATTTTAAAAATGATGAAAATAATTATAAACTTAAAATAGAAGATCTAGAGAAAACAATTTCAACTCTTAAGAATGAGTACACAAATTACAGTATCAAATTAAAGATCTCATTACCAAGTTAACTAAATGCCAGGCTGAGCTTGTGATCAGCAAAGCTGGGTAGAAAAATATGTTCTTGAAGAAGAGACCATCAAGAACATTATATCCTCGTTCTTTCATGCAAAGATTTGTTACCAGAATAAGCAGGGACTAGCATCTACTAAGATAGCTCCCCATACACACTACTATCTGTAAGATCTCCAAGGTGTGAAACTTGTCAAGATGAGCTTTTTTTCAAAGACCCCATTCAAGAAAAGGATGAATATGAAGAGGAGATAGTGAAGAATGGATCTAAGGTTAGTGAATAGGATCATCCTAAGAAAGGTCACTATTTTTTTGAGGAGAGGAAAGAAACAGGGATGACCAAGTCTAAAAGAAATAATTTGATCAGCACATCCAAGAGAAAGTCAAAGAAAGACCAAGATATCAAGGACACCATTACCTGTAAGCGGAAACAAGTTTTTATCTCTACTGGATTTTATGTGGTGAAAACTAAAGACTCAACCAAGGACTCTAGTACTAGGATTCTTAGTTCATGTCCAACTCATCTTGGGTAAGAGAATAAGGCTGATCAAACGTGCATCACTACTGCACAACTTGAAACATCAAGTTCCAAAAGCAAGCCCTAAGAAGCATGTTGCATCATCTGTGAAGATGAAGATGGAAGTGGAAAGTGATCAAGCTTAGCCTTCTACTCAAAAGAAGACTCTCATAAGGAAGCCAACTGAATGTAGTATGTGTGGTAGTACTTCTAATTTTGCTAAGGATTGCATCTATAATCCCAAAAGCACTATTTACATGATTAAGAAGAAAACTTATAAGAAGAAGAAGAAGAAGACAACTTTGGAAGTAAAATCTCTTCCTTACGGAAGCTCCAAGGTGAAGAAGAAGAAGACAAGTGAAAAGTTGCCTTCGAAAGAAAAATTGGTCTTGGAAGAAATGAATGCTTCCAAAGTACTAAAGTCCGCTGTAGTGGATGCAAACTCTTTTGAAGCTTCAGTATCCAAAACTTCCAAAGTTATCAAAATTTCCAAAGTATTGAAGGTCAAGTCTAATCTTCCAAAGATAGTGTGGAAGATAAAGGAAAACCAAATGATTGAAAGTTCTTTTTTTATAACAGTAAATGATCCTCAGAGCTTACATGTAGGATCAATTACTGTTGTATTGTATTCACTTCACTTTGACAAGCACAAGACCAACAAGGCTTGGGCTTCCAAATATAACTAACCGTCTCCTTTTGTGTAGAAATGACAAATTTGACAACCCTAAAAATTATTTCATTATTATACATATTACGTCGAAAAATTTTATTATATTACGTTACTATTAGTATGTATATATTATGAATATACATATGCATGTTTGCATGCACACATAAAAATTAATTATTCATGTGTGTATATATATTTATATACCCAAAATTCATACATACTTGTAAATATATACAAAATCTTACGTGTGCATGTCTGAAAATATGGAAAATTCCTAGGAATACTTATATATATATACGATTAATATATATATTGTACGTGTATATATTATAAACACATGTATATGTGTATGCACATTAAAAACACGAAATATATATCTTGTGTATATATGTATAATTGTAATCTATGTACATAAAGCTCACTTGTACATATGAGTATATATATATATGTATATACCCATTAAAACTAAACTAAACTAAAAACTTAAAACCCTAAACTAACACCAAACCAAAACCACTAAACCACCTTTTGCTAAAACACCCGAAATCACCACCTTATGATACACCACCACTCGAAACCACCACCATATCACCATACCCTTCGGTTTCTTGCTTTCACACCCCTAAACCACCACCACACACCTTATTATCACCACCTAGACTTTAAGTTTGACAAGACAACCTTCCATTCACACCATGAATGTTCCTAAAATTGTCACCTTGCCTTCTTGATTCATTAGTCACCAAATCTCATCATTTCAAACATGGAGGTGGCAAACTCTTTGGGAAACTCTCGGCTAACATGCATGCACCATCAAGTTATTAGAACATTAAGAAATGCTTTCTCCTAGTGCCACCTAAACTTATATGATGACTAAAGCACATCTTAAGTCTGAACATCATAAATTTATTGTGCCCATAAGAAGTCTCGGGACTTTTCTTTGCCAATACCAAAACCAAACTCCTTTGTTCTATCTCTCTCGGGTTCTTATCAAAGCCATCACCACCTTCATCTTTGATTCTTATATCCATCATCACTAGCCACCACGCCTATGCATTCCTCGGATTGTAAGTCATGATCACCACCTTGGTCCTTCTATCAACCGTAAACAAACACCAAGTCTCTCGATTCTCATACAACAAACAAACCGCCACCCAACTACTATCGCTACACCTCTTGGGACCTCACCCAACCATACATCAACCATAAGCCATCTTCATCATCATAGGCTGTAAATCATCATCATCATCAAGGTGTTGTCTCGACAACAACTCCAAAAGGTTTCAAATTTTTAATCCTAATTAGTTTACATATATATATCACTACA
>BJCO01465555.1:0-13011 GCA_018326465.1 Flaveria floridana
AAAATCTGCACCACAAACACAAACGCATTCTACACATTTCTTGTTAGATCATTTCAACATACAAATAAACCCGTGGTTATCTTTCAATGTAAACATGCGAAACTAGGTTCGCTTGTGTGTGCAATTTCCCGTGAAATGCAAAAAAAATATAATATCGTTTCAATAACATAATACAGAAGACTTGAAAAGTAATTTGAAATGAAAAATCTTTTTGGATTGTATTTTATTTTATTTTTTTTAATTAATTTTTTTTGTATTATTATTATTATTATTATTATTATTATTATTATTATTATTATTATTATTATTATTATTATTAATTTCTTTATTTATTATTATTTTTTAATTACCGAGAATGGAATCGATCATGAGATCACATCCTCAAGATATACTTTAGCACAAAGATGAATTTAATCATCGATAAGATAGTGAAATAACACTGATGCAGATTCCCGTCACAATTTGAAGTTTTTGATAGCCAAAACAGTTCAAAAATGATTGTCGGTATGTTTATCCAATTTAAACCCATGCCTTATTCTTTTCAGCGAGTGACCTGCAACTGATTTTATCATGTTTTAGGTTAAATTTTGAGATGCTCAGGTAACTTGGTTCCCAAAGACATCCGGCAAAGAACTTATCCCGTCATCAAGGTTTATTGAGCGTAATCATTGATTTTGCTTGAGTAGTTTGAATTGACACAGATGCATGCATATGATAACATGATCAATTAACGAGACACTTTAATATACCGACTTTATGATGATATCTCCAGGTCTATACTCACGTATAATAGAGGAGATGTACATCTTATTCCAGAAGATGAGAGCTTCAGGTCAATGCTTCCGCATAGCAGAGAAGATCATCTTAGCATGTTGATTAGAGCTTCAGGTCAATGCTTTTGCATAGTAGAGAAGATCAATACTCCAGGTCAATGCTCACGCATAGCAGAGGAGATAAACACGTATTTGATTATATATAATATACAATTTGGGCTAAGGAATGTTAGACCCAACACAGACAAGAACAGACTCAAGACATAAATCAGCCACTCTCAACCAAGTTTTGACGTGACTTGTAACTTTCCGCAGACCGTGATGACATTGAAAGGATCCTTGTCACTGAGTTCTAAAGATTTAGTTAAGCTACAGAATCAATGTTTACTTTGTTTTTGGGCTAAGCCTACAAAGCATATCATATAATGAAACTGTCTTTTTCAGATTTTAGAATTTTAAGTGATACAGACATCTACATTAGTTACTATCATTTCTCACAAAGTACAAGTCATGCAAATAAGCATACCAAGAAAACATACTATCATATCTCAGTCATCCCAAATCAAGTTCTTAGTTTCCATTTCATTTTTCATTTCATTTTTTTATTATACTCTCCCCCTAAATTTTATTTATTTTTTTCTAATAATCCTTTTTTAAATAAACTGAACTAAAATAGAAATTTCTAAAGAAAGTCTTCCAAATTATACTAGCAAAAAGGTGAGAAATTAAGTACCAAGAAAAATACAATGATTGTGAAATGAGATGTGAAAATGCAGATAAGGATCCAAAATGTGAATAAGATACCAAAACTATAACCTGTTTGTTCCGCCTAAAAATTTGAATGAGGAACATTCTCTGTCGGTAAACCGGATTACTAACAGTCCTCCTGAACTGTTCCTGCACTCATTAACAGATTAGTTAAAAAGGGGGACCCAGGCCATCGTAGTCCTGGGTGTTCCTTATTCATCAGTGTATGTAACCTGTTTAAGCACACACTCTTTTGAAAAATCATTTATCTCTTTACCCTTTTCCTTTTGTTTTACTTTCCAAATTTATTTTTGTTCAATTAACTTTGATTTGAAAGAATCTTATTTGTAAATCATTTTATTTTTAAAACCCGAAGGAAGAGATTTTGATTTTAAAACTTTGATCTTTTTCATCTTTGAATCATGTGAAACAGGCTTCACATAAGAAGGTTTGGATAAAATGTTCATCATCCAACCATTCAAAGATGTGTGCTCTTTACCTCTTGAAACAGAGAAGCAACCCGTGTTGTCTTTATCGTCTGGAACTTGCCTTTGAACCGAAGGGCACTTCTTTAGCACATGACCTTCTTTTCCACATCTAAAGCAAGCCTTGAAAGGCTTTTGGTTCTTTATAGTCTCGTGGAAAGCAGGAGAGAGTGGAACCTGCTTGGAGGTTGTTGCAGCCTGTCGACAACCTTGAAGCTTCTTCTTTTGGATATCAGAAGATTGAACCTTTAAAGGCTTTGTCGATGTGGATTTCGAACTGAGCTGTGATTTGATATGTAAGGTTCCAGGAGATGAGATTTGAACATTCTTCTGACAACCTTTATGTGTGACTAGTGACTTGGCAGACTTGGAGGAAGATTTACGACGAGCTTGATGGATAGGATATGAAGATGGTAAGTGCTTCTACTGAGTTTTGGAGGAACTGCTGCTTTGTTTAGCAGTTGGAGATAAGATCCGTATAGGTCTGGATTCAACCTTTTGAAGCATTTGAGACTTGACAACTTTAGATGACTTATTGATCTCTGATTCACCATCTGAGCTTGTCTAGTCTTGTACACACAAGTCTGCTTCCAATGGATCTTGATTGATACCACTTGTTGAGTTTTGATTGCCTGATGATTCCACAGTTGTTCCTTCTTTGACAAACCTGATAGGAACAAACGAAGGGATGTAACCTGTTTTGAATTTGTTAAAGAAGTTAGGGGAAGCAACTGATACTGGTTTTGGAGCATCAGAGGTGGAATTATCATTTTGCACATCAGATCCTTGCTTGATGTGTCCCAAACCTGCAGGAGAATCATATTCATCTCTAACCTCTTTGTGATTAAGACAGCTTAAACCTGCATGTAAACTGATAGTATCTACAGCTTCAATCAAATCATTAGATGGGTGAGGTTGAGGCATAGGAGAGTAACAATGAGTGCTAGGAAGAGAATAAACATATGAAGTTTCACCACATCCCACATCCGTTTTGATTCTTGCTCCCCTTTGCTTATAGAATAGTTCTTCCTGTTTCATCCATGATATCGTCCATTTATCAAGTTTAGTTTTAAGCTTGCTAGTCTCAGATTCTGGTAATGTGACTCGTTCGCTTAAAACATTAATCTCGAAATTCTTTTCTAAAAGATTTCTTTTTAAAATATCAGTTTGTTTTAAAGCTTCTCTCAATTTAATAAAATATTTGGACTCATTGATTTTAAGTTCTTTGTTTATTCGTTTTAATTCTATTTCATTTTCTAACAATAATCTGTTAGCTTTATAAACCCTGAATAAACGAATTTACAGGGAGGAGAACACATGTCCTGTACAACCTCATAAGGTAGTCCCATAACTATCTTTTCCGTAGCTAGGGCTTTTTCACATTGACAAACGGGAGTGTTCTTTTTGTATTCTTCCTCCTCAGTAGCTCTCTTCTTAGCTTCTTCAGCTTCACCTTCCTCTTGTTTTCCTTCATCCTGAACTTTACATCGGCTTGCATAATCACCAACATCACCAAAACTCTCACCTTTAGTATCACACCTGAATTCTTTGAAAGGATCAAAATTCTTAGTAGAATCCTCAGCACTGTTTACCACCTCAATCATCAATGCATCGTTGACTTCTTCTTTAGTTTCTTTGATCTCAATACTTGAAGATACACCACCATACATGAATTGACTGTACTCTTTATTTTTCATATCCAAATCAAATGACTTCAACTTGTTGATAACTTCCATGAGTTTGTAGTCAGCAAAATTTCTTTCCAGCTTTAACAATCTAACATGTGGACTCCACTGTGGAGGAAGAGAGTCCAGAAGTTTTGTTACTTGCTCATGGTTTCCCAGCTGGTCATCATACATTTTGAAGTTGCTTGCCACCATCAGAAATCGATCAACAACATCAGATATCTTTTCATTTCTCACAGTTGCAAAAGAATCAAATCGGCTTTGTGCCATTATGGCGTTGTCTGTTTCAATATCATCTAAAAACGACATTTTCATTTAGAATATTAAATTCACTTTAACTCCCAAAACTAAAAATATTTTTTAAAAATTGTTGAACAATATGATCCCCCTAGAATTTCTAAGCAACTGGGGTCAGATTGTTTTTTTAGGTTATTTTCGCTGAAGAATCTGTAAATTCGCTGATAATTTCACTTAAAATCCAACAAATTCGCTACTAATTTCGCTGGTAAATTCGCTGCTAATTTCGCTGGTAAATTCGCTCGGCAGCTGAGCAGCAGTTTCGCTAGAACAGTGCTTGAAAACTCTAGTTTCGCCGGTAATATTCGCTGAAACTAGTAGAACTTTCGTTTTGATGAAATTTCAGCAGCACTTTCGCTTGTTTGAATAATAATGTGATGGGAACTTTCGTTCAAAGTGTGTAGTTTCACTGGAAATCAATGGCAAACTTCCATAAATCACACAAGTTATAGTTTCGCTGGACTGTGCTAGTTTCGCTGGAAGAAACACACAGTTTCGTTGGAGGAAGAAAAATGTAGTTTCACTGCATGAAGACCTAGTTTCGTTAGAAGAGCACTAGTTTCGCTCGACGAATCTGAACTACTTTTTCAGTCCTAAATCAACTCAAACTCATCCAAATCTCAATGGATTTGAGATCTGATGATTTCTATAGCTTCCCACACCAAAATAGAACAATCCTCAATCAATTTCCATATCCAAAACAAGCATATCAGATCAACAATGAATGAAATAGTGATTTTGAACCCAAAACATACAAAACTCTATAAATTCTTGCTAAATCTTCAATAGCAGCAACAAATTTTCACAAATGATTCAATGTGGATCTCAATATGCTCTGATACCAAATTGTTAGTCCCAAACAACACTTGAATCAATGAGATTTGTGAAAATTGTTGGATCAAACACAAAATATAGATGAACAAATGATGAACACCTCAAGAACACAATGAAATTCCTTGTTTGATCTTTGATGATTTGAATCTGATAATCCAAAGTGAAAATCCTCAAATCAAGTGGCTCATTCAAGCAGCAAACCCTAATTACAACTTATCTATTTATAGTGAATATAATATTCACTAATGATACATTATGCCCCTAGACTTAAACTAATTAGGGAAAATACAAATAAAACATAAAAATGACTAAAACAATATTAAGTATATTTTGTTGACACAAAATATATTTATTAACAATAAAACTCTTAGCCAAATATATCTTCAACGTCTCGTCTCGGTTCTTCATCTCAAACTTGTCTGTTTGACTTTTCCGATGACTTTAACCGTGGTGTTGACTTTTGTTGACCTTGAATGTGTTGATAACATAGACTATCCTTTTCAGACCCAACATAACCGCAACAAAAATGGCAACGGGAACGGTAATGACAATGGCAATGGTGGTGCCAAAGGTTGAGCTTTCGTCATAGGTTCAGGTGAGGCTCATAATGCTCCTTCTATTGTACCTGGTAAATTTCCCATCAATGGTTGTTTTGCGTCTATGCTGTTTGATTCTAGTGCTGATAGGAGTTTCATTTCGCATAACTTTAGTCACTACTAGATGTTAACTCTGCAGCTTTAGACACGAACTATACGGTAGAAATAGCTGATGGTAAGATCATAGAGTCTTCTTATATATACCGAGGTTATAAGATAAGTCTGTTTGGGCATGATTTTGATATTGATCTTATACCTATTACACTTGGTAGCTTTGATGTCGTATTCGGTATGGATTGGTTATCCAGGAACCAAGCCGAAATCATTTGTCGTGAGAAACTTTTTCGATTACCTCACCTGATGGAGAGATACTTACTGTGGAAGGTGAAAAGACTGGTGCCGTAGTCGGCATCATCTCTTACATGAAAGCTCAGAAGTGTCTGGAAAAAGGGCATTCAATGATTCTAGCCCTAGTTACCAAAAAGACCACCAAGGAGAAGCGACTGGAGGATATTTCTATTGTAAAAGATTTTCCTGAGGTATTCCCAAGGACTTGCCAGGCCTTCCTCTACACAGGCAAGTAGAATTTCAAATAGAGTTGACACCAGGCGCTGCCCCTATCGCTCGGCGCCGTATCGTTTGGTACCGAACGAGCTCCAAGAATGTCAAAACAGTAGCAGGAACTGTTAGACAAAGGCTTTATACGTCCATGTTCCTCACCTTAGGGAGCACCTATGTTATTCATAAAGAAGAAGGATGGAACTTTTCGGATGTGCATTGACTATCGGGAATTGAACAAGGTTACCATAAAGAATTGAAACCCTCTTCCACATATTGACGACTTGTTTGACCAACTGCAAGGATCGAGTTACTATTCAAAGATTTAATTGAGGTCTAGATATCATCAGCTTAGGGTTAGAAAAGAACACATATCCAAGACAGCTTTCAGAACTCAATATGGGCACCTTGAGTTCGCAGTCATGACATTTGGTTTGATGAACGCTCCTACAGTCTTTATGGATCTAATGAACTGTTTTTGCAAACCATACCTAGACAAGTTTGTCATCGTCTTCATTGATGACATGCTCATTTATTCCAAGAATGGGGAGGAACATGAGGAACACTTAAGGACTATTCTAGAACTTTTGAAAACCAAACAACTATATGCCAAATTTTCTAAGTGTGACTTCTAGATGAGGGAAGTACAATTCTTAGGGCATGTGGTCAATGAGAATGGCATTCATATTGACCCGTCTAACATTAAGGCAATCTAGAACTGGCCAGCACCAACAACGCCTACTGAGGTGCGCCAATTTCTTGGATTAGTGGGTTATTTTTGATGATTCATTGAAGGATTCTCCATACTAGCACAACCTTTGACTGCCCTGTTAGGACCGAGTACGAATTGGTACTAACTGAATTTACGTAAAAACCAGATCAAATAGTGCGGAATCCTATTTGATTGGCGATCCAATCAGGGAGAACGTTAATCTGATCAAAACTAACGATCAGAAAACATTAAGAATTGATTAGGAATGATCAGGAACGCTCTATGAAGTTGGAAGGGACGACTTGGACGTTCTGCGACTACTAGGGTTGTGAATTCTCGAAGTCTCCTATTTTTTACGAATTAAGTGGTATTTATAGGTTGCAGTCTTCATTCGTACGACTGAGCCATGAGTATGGCTTAGTCGTGCGACTGAGTCATACGATCCATTCATACATACGTATGAACCATAATATTGAATCATTCGTACGACTGAGTCATTCGCATGACTCGGTCGTGCGACTGGCTCACACGTACGGTTCAGTTGTGCGACTGGGTCATAAAACTTAGTTAAACATATTCCTGAATCTTTATTGACACAGAACTATGTATAACAATTGTAAACCCATATAACATGTTCATATATGCATGTAATAAACACTAATATAAAGGTACAAGACATTCAATAACAAATATTCATACATTCAAGAGTCTTTCATTACAAATATCAAATGATTACATCAGTGTAACATAATGAAATTCCTTAAACATATAAGTACATTAGAACTGGAACCAGGGACATGTGTACCAACAAACTCCCCTTTGGACCTAGTTCTACCTAATCTTTGACTTCCTTTGAAAACTCTTCATATCTCTTGAATCTCTCTTCCTTTGAAACTCCAGCATGAATATCAAATGCAAAGCATAAGCGTATAACGTGTTGAAACTAAAGTGCTTACACGATATCCTGCATATCAAAAAACAGTGGCCACTTGTACAAAGTATATATATCATCTGCTGACAAGTTCGTGAGCCACATTGGGTCGAAGACCCTGATTGTCTCTAAAGTCCCCTTTCGATCCAACACAATGACTACTTCTCCCGTATGCCAATCATAGTATCATAATTTAAAATGGGGTGTAAAGTCTTGTGGCATCTCCCTCATAGGTATACGTGACATTGTGCGTGGAGGTTGTGATTTCAAGACAACTTTCGGTCGACCAGAGATCGGATCAACTTCTGTTTTGTGTATAAACCTTCTGGGCTGTTGTGGCTTGAAGTTGACCCACCTCGTGTGGTACTCTTTCTTCAATGCTTTCTCGAACCATCCCGATTTCTTTCCAGGAACTACATAAAGCAGGTTCAACAAGCAAGTCGGTTGATCTCAAATCCAGGGAGAGTTTTCAGATCATATGGAAATCTAAAATATTCAATTCCCTTCTCTTTTTTCACTACATAGGCATTTAGATCATCAAAGTATGCCCAGCTAATGATTTTTCATTACACCTTCTGATGCTTCTTGACCTTGTAGAGCTTGGTGTAGGTGTTTGACTTTGTAGGTTCCCTCTGCTTTCTAATTTCTTCCAGATAAGCTTCCCACTCAGCTTTAGGTTTTGCCATGTCTTCATCATCAGCCTTAGATAAGTCTTCTACTTTGTCGAAAGCGCTGCTTGCAAACGAGTCTCCCAGATCCGGTAATACATCGCCATCGGCGTTAGTGTACTGGGGATAATAGTCAGCTGTCACATCTTTGATCTCAACCTCATCAATACCTTGAAGTTCTTCATCACTGACTACGTCAACTTCGGGAGCATCTTTGACCAATTCGTCCTGGTTCAAGCAGAACATCTCAGCCAATTGTTCGTCAGTCAGGTCATGGATGATTTCTCCTTCTCCAGGTGTATAACTGACTGATCGGTGTACAATCCCTTGCAAATCAAGAATCATTGTCAGCTAAGTCTTGATTTGGCGAAGGGGTGTAACGTCATGCTTATCGACCTGTTTGGTTGTATCTGTTAAGAGAGTAAACAATCACATCAATGATTATTAAACATTTAGCACATGACACATGACAATTCAACTTTTCATTGATTTAATTTACATTAATACATAACATTTCAAGATACATATATAATCAAACATTACTTTCATCCTTAGACGTAGCATCTTGATCTTTAGGGCCTGAGGTTGATGCATCTCTGTCCTTGTTCTTCTTGGTTCTCCCCTCTCTCTCAGGCTGGGGAGAAGGTGATGTCTTTCCTTCAGTGGGAGACTCATCATCCTCTTCATCATCATCTTCGTCCTTTTCTTCATCTGGAACCTCTGTTGGCTCATCATCCTCTTCTTCGTCATCAGATTCTTCATCACTAGACTCATCTCTATCATCTCTATCACCACCATCTCCTATGATCTTTAAAGTCTCTGCCTTCTTGCCCTTCAACCTCAGTAATATCTTTCTATTCTTTCTCTCCAACTCCTCTATCTTTCCAATCGAAGCCAATAGCAGCTGGTTTTGGGTTTGAATGGCCTCCTGGGCAGTTACCAACGCCTTCTCATGGGCCTTGCTCCTTTCTCTTAACACAACCATCTCTTCAGCTTATTGGGCCATTTGCTCACCTTGTTGCGCAATCTGCTCAGCCTGAGATGAGTTAGCAGCCAATAACTGCTGAATCTATGTGGTTCTTGAGTCCTCTGATGCTAGCAACCTCATAACTAGCCTGTTTACATTTGCTAGCTGCTCATCCAGCCCCACCGGTGATGAATAGAAACCTTGAAAGCTTGGGGTTTGGAATGTGGAAGGATTGGTTTGTGAGGTAGTTGCTCTTGTGGTAGAGGTGGTGAATACTGGTGTTGGAATGAATGTGGCAGTGGTGGTGGATGTAGTGGTGGTTGTTGTAGGTACAGGTGCGGGTGTGGGATTGGTAGTGATGGTAGTAGTGGGAGTGGTTATGGCTGTGACTGTGGCTGTGGCTGTAGTAGATGGTGAATATCTCGGAGAGCTCCCTAGAACTAGCCTGGGACGCTTGCCCTTCACCTTAGCCATCCTTTTCTTTCTCTTTCCAGTTCTCGCCAGTTCTTTTTCTTTGGGAGCTGAAGGCTCTGGTGTATAGGAAGGGTCATCAGTCTCAGTCTCCTTTCCCTTTAAGCTTCCTGGGCATGCTCCTAACTCCATCAATCCTTTAGCAGTAGCCACCACTTTGCTACCTACCCTCCTGACAAGTGGATCTTCCTCCGACTCCTTTGAGTCATCTAACTCATCAAGATCAAAATTACCCAGATCGTCCATTATGGATGGATCTGGGTGAGTTGAACTCTCACCTGATGCACCTGCTGATGCCTCTCCACCTTGACCATGGCCCAAAGCCCCATTTCCGTCTTGATCACTATCCTGATCATCATCACCATCATCATCTTCATCATCCGAGAACACTACATTCTCCACATCCGAATCACTGTCGTTATGCCTCCACTTTTTGCCTCTCGGTGCAACATAATCAACCCTCGTAAGATGCCCAAATAACCATCGAACCGGGGGCTTTTGAGTCTTGCTCCTATACACTTTCATCCTTCCAAGTGTGGTGTCATCCATGATCTCTAGTTTCACCTCGTCGGCTGGACTCTTTGGCAGGTCGGGAAGTTTGTTGTTAAAGATCATCTGCAAGAAGCGCAAATACATGCAAAAACCCTCTTTCCCTTTAGCTTCGATGTTTTCAACAAGATAGTTAAAAAACATCCTCGAGAAGTTGAATCTCGTGTTTAGCGCCAATGCGACAAATGCATGTTGCATTTGATCGCTAAGCTCATCAAATCCTCCTCTTCTTGAAGCAATGCACTTTAGTAGAACATAGGCGAGGTACTTGAATTGGGGGCACATGTTTCTTTTATTAAGCACATCGGCGTTGATGTCGCCGGCGTACTTAATGCGTAGAAAGCAACCACGCACTACCCTCGGGTGCAACTTGGTGGGGTGGCTACCATCATCACCTAACGCCAAGACTCTCCTGAAATCATATTCACTGACTTCAATATCCTGACGCAGTATGGAGCTCTGAATCCTGTGAGGCTCCACTGAGCGGTCAACGACAACATTCTCCTAGAATAGCTGCTGATGGGAGCGGTATGGGATGCAATGGGTGGAGATAGCAGTGCGAATCTGTGATCTGGTAAGAAACTCAATAATCCTGGTGAAATCTATGGCATTCTTCGATGTTGGGTCCAGGTGAGCACAAATGTTGTGCTTGGGATTGATCACCCACCTATCAGCGATCTGTAGAACAAGTTAAAGAAACATGTCAGATTTAACGAACACAGACAGAATGAGTGAATTTGAAAATTTTTCACAAGTGTGATTCAACCGTGCCATTGAGTCACACGACTGAGCCTAATCGTACGATTGAGAATCTGACTGAGTTGAGTCGTGTGACAATCCATACGATTGAGCAAGTCGGACGACTGGATGGACGATTGGTTCAACCGTGCGATTGAATCATGCATATGATTCAGTCGTACGATTGAAGTTCATTCGAGGCGTCCAGTCGCACACAGACAGACCGTGTCTTGTGATTTTGAATTTTCTTCATTTTATCATCATTTTGCTTGAACAACGTATCCACGGACTCGTCTCAACATTTTAAACACCCATGGCATGATTAATTTAACTTTAATAATAGTTTAGGTGTCGTTTTAAATAATTTTAAGTCCGGTTTCCTTTTGGTACTGTAAAATCAGAATTCAAACAAATACGACATGATTTTGACATGAAAATACCTGCAAATGGTACTATAATGATGAGTAGGTGAATGCGAACAAGTATATCAAAGAAAAACATCAAAAAGGGGTCCTTAGTAAATCGAAGTTTGGGAGATCCGTCACATGAGCATGTAGGGTTTGCGAACGACTGACCCCATTTTATACGCACAGCACATTCAACCGTGCGAGTGAATCCATACGCATATCTCATACGTACGAATGAGTTATACGCATAGGCCATTCGTGCGATTGAAGCTCACTAACCCTGTCATTCATGCGATTGGTCCATACTGACTTTGCGATTCGCATGATTGGTCCATACTTATGATCCAATCGTGTGTTTAGGCTATATTTATCATTCAGTCATGCGACTGAGCCATACTCATCATTCAGTCGTACGACTGGTCCATACTCATCCTTCAGTCGTACGACTGGTCCATACTCATCCTTCAGTCGTGCGACTGAGCCATACTCATGGTTCAGTCGTACGACTTGTCCATACTCATGATTTAACTTTGGTAAACTCAGTTATAATCTCAGACATGATCCATTTATCCACCCGATCACCTAAGACATGATCCTTTTACTTGAAAACCGTTAATCACCTCAGACATGATTATTTTAAGAACAAAAACTGATGATCATCTTAGACGTGATCCTTTTAATTTTCTTCAGAAACAGGTGATTCAAGATTAACATTCAGTTCCTTTTATGACATTCATAGAGATACATCTTGTTGCACAGTCCGACACTGACACACTACAAACAGAAAAACTTGAAAACTAGAAAAAATAAACTCAATTACTAAAATAAACATATTTTTATGATTTTGTTTGGGTAGAGTTGAAGACATTTTAATATTCATTTTAAAATGATTCTCCCCCTGAGCAGATCAGTCTATTAGCATTAACTTCATTTCTAAGACAGATTCATATGGAATCAGACAGGCATAAACGTAATTTCTTGTAACTTTTGTTGATATATTGAAAACGAAACAACATATTGACATATCACAGTTTCTCATTCATCTAAGACTTCTAAGCGCCAACTCGAAATCATGCTTGGTCTATTATGTAACATACATTGATTTTCAACATCAGGTGGTGCAGCCAAAACGATTTTCAGTATACTTGTCCATTTAAGTCCATAAACAGATTTTTGACACACATCAGTGATAATTAAGTGGATTAGACCAACAAGTGTTTATGCGTCCCACTAGTATATGGTAATCAATCTTCCTCAGGAGATTTTTGAGCGGTCTGGTGGTTAAGAAGATTTTGGTTCTAAGAGCTTTCAAAGAGATGCAAAGCCTTAGGTCAGTGCCAAGAGGCGCAAACAACAGTGAATTCTTAGAACGGATAGGTTATGCTAAGCCTCAGGTCAGTGCCATCGCACATGTAACATCTCGTATTTAACATTAATTATTTAGTCAAGCTTAAAATGTTAAATAAGCAATAATAATAATAATAATAATAATAATAATAATAATAATAATAATAATAATGATAATAATAATAATAATAATAATAATAATAATAATCATAATAATAATAAATAATAATAATAATGATAATAATA
>BJCO01465556.1:0-12113 GCA_018326465.1 Flaveria floridana
CAATCATTAACTATTGCTAGCCTGGCGACGTCTTAGATCTTTGGGCCTGACAAGCCTATTTGGTGCTAAAGTCGATGTATTGCCGATTCCTAGGAGCCGTATGCTTGTGCACTAGGGAACCAAATACACTTAGCCAATCTTATATACTTGTAATCAAGTCGAGGTTTGGTTGTAAAGATATGTGTTCTATAACCTTACTAACTTATAACCCTATGACATGAATTGCTACTTGAAATCTTATCATATTATGTATGTAAACCTTGGAAACTCACAAACTATTTTTAGTTGACCTTTTATTTTTATCATGTTTCAGGTAATCCTCAAGTTTAAAATGATCTTTTGAAGCTTGCAATAATCTAGGATTTGGACCTAGTTAACGGAATAAAAGAATTATATTTTGTTATGTTATGTTTGAACTTATTTCATATTTGAGACTTATGGTTGTAATGCCCTTTTGAAACTTGTAATTTTAATATTTACATTTAAATATAGCGTTATGTGGCTGTGAACAATCGTAACCCTCACATCTCGAAGTTTCCGCCGTCAAGGTTGGGGTGTGACATTCAAGGGAGCTCATTGCGTTGATGATTCCTTTATGTCTATCGGAGATAACACACAATTTTTTCCCCGTAGCCACAAGGCTATGAGTAACTCCAATGTGAGACAAAAACTTCTACACAAACCAACTCCAACTTTCGGTTGTCTCTTCATCCATAATTGCATATGCTACCGGTACCTTGTAGTTGTTTTCATTTTTGGTAACAACAATCAACATTTTAGCACGGTAGGATCCTTTCAAAAAAGTCCCGTCAACATATATAACAGGCTGACAATGCTTGAATGTCTTGATTATCGGAGTAAATGCCCAGAACATGTATTTAAATGTATAACATTATGAAGAATTGGCTGCATCATGTAAACATTCCATGATAGTATGGTTTTTTTCTTGTAGTGTGTTGATGTACTTAGGCAATTCTTCAAAATTACCATCCCAAGTACCGTAAATATTATTAATAGCAGCCTTTCGAGCATGCCACGCCTTGTTATATGATACGTCAACATTCAGTGTGTCTTTTGTATGTGCTTGAATTTGTTTGACGGAAAAAGTAACATCTTGGCGAATAAAGAGGATGATCCTAGTTATAATATTTCGTGATTTCAACCCTCTGTTATTGTTGCCAAAGACACTACCAAAGCAGTTGTGTGCATTCACCCATCCTAAAATTCATTACATGGTATGATGGGTGGATTTAGTAGCATACACAAACCAACTACATGGAGGATCAGTGGGAATATCACTTTTGTACTTAGGGTTGGTGGTGTAGCATTTTGCTCTATAAGTTGTAGCTTTACTTTCAACCACAAAAAGTTCTCTATTACGTGTAACATTCCATAGCTACGCCACATACTTGAGTTCAACTTTTGATCTAAAATACATACCAACATGAATTTCTTTTGAATCCTCATTCCATTGATCCATATGGTCTTCATCATCAAAATCAACAGCCTCATAACCTCGTAATTGTTGCGGATCTTCGGAATAGTTCACATCCCCATAGGATACTGTTGCATTAACCACAGAATTGTTGTGGTCTGCAATTCCGTACACGTCTTCATCGTCAGTTGATTCATCACGCGATGGAACCGATTCAGTATCTGGCGATATATCATCATCCGAGTTATCAAACCCTCCGTTGTCATCGTCATTGACATCAACATTTTATTGCTGAGTTGTAAAATATTCCTGGTTGAAGTTGCATGACAGACCAGCTTGATGATCATTTGAAGTTACATTGTCTGATAGGTTGTAATTGTTTGTTCAGGTGCCTCTGATATAGAAAATTCATGAACTGGAACCATACAATTGGATTGTTGGACAGATGATATTCGCTGGAAAATAACATGAATATTTCCAAGGAAATTTTTAATATTATCTGCCAAATGATACAATATCTCAAGACTTGCATCGCTAAAAATTTCAGAAGTTTAAGAAAACACTCCATACATGTAAAAAATGTGAATTTCAAATTATAATACTCTCTTTCAACTTGAAGATGACCGTAAATGAAATCAACAAATGATACGTATGACATTCGTTGGTGAAGAACAACAGTGGTACTTCGGGTTGAAGCATCGCACATAATATTTCCATTCATAAAGGAAACATCACCACCCCAATACAACTGTAGAAAATAAGGTCGAGACATATTGAAAGTTATGTTTTACAATGAATTCAATTGAGAAATATATTTTTTTGTAAATGAGAAGGAAGATTTGGATGAAAATATTAAGACAATTACAAACCTAATATATAAGGGTGATTAAACGTGATAGGTGGTGTTGTGTGGATGAAATGTGAAGGAGACCCATAGCCCGCCGGTCCCATTGGCGGGTTGTACATCTTGGTTCACGGGTTGTACTTTTTGGGCAGAACTCGCCACCCGCATTGGCGGGGATGTACCTTTTGGCAGAACTCGCCACCCCCGTTGGCGGGATCTGTGGGATTGTACTTTTTTCCCAGAACTCGCCACCACATTGGCGGGTACTCCGGAGTCCGTGAATTAATAACGGAACCTGCCTACCACAATGACGGGTACCTTCTTCCTCAATTTTTTCAAGACAAACCCTCCATATCAATTATTTCTTAAAAATTAACCCATTTTCAAAAAAAAAATCCAAATTTCTATTATACTTCTTTACTACCTTCTACTAACTTGTCTTGTTTTAATTTATAACATATAAATTAAAATATTTTATAATATTTTAATTTATATGTTAATAGAGGAAAGACTCGCCTACACCTACCCTACTCAGACCCTGCTTTTGAGTGGGATAGACTGGGTTTGTTTGTTTGTTTGTTTTATGTTAATACAAACGTTTCTCCGAAAACTTATAAGTTAGACATTTTTATTAAAAGTGCTTTTCATCACAATGTTCATTCAAGTTCTCTGTTCATTTTCCCCCAAAAGCTCCAAAATCACACGCTCATGAAAGTATAAATTGAGGAAATCGAATCAAACATTTACCAACAACAATGGCGGATGATCCGTATCTTGACAAGTGGGATGACGAATTCCTCGAAGAAGCTATACAAGCCACTGAAGCTGCAGTTTCTTCCTCCTCTCTAAACCCTACTCAACAGCCACAGCCACCGCCACCGCCGCAGCAGCTATTCCGGCCGCCTCCGCAACCCCTTTATGCTCCTCCGATCAGTTATTCTCCTCCAAGAGAGTTGTCTCAGAGGCTGAAGGATGATAATCACAGACATTTTTCCGATAAGGGTTACGATTGCTCCGTCTCGTTGAGTGGCATTAATCAGGGTTTTAATCCTCTTTATTCTCGTTTGCGTGACGAGGATCAGTGTTCGAAACAACAGGAGATCAACCGATTGAAGGTTTAATTATTTCATGTAGTTACGTGTTAGATTGATAAAAGTTTATAACATTGTATTTGGGTCATTTTCGGACACCATCAATGGAGTTGTTTGTGTAGAATGTTCATGATTTGCTGTGGTTAGAGACATATATACGGTTTAAGTAGTTTTAATTAGCTGTTTCTTCGCAGGATGAATTGGGAAGAGTGTCCAAGATGCTTACTAACCTGGTATGTTCAATATTCTATTGTAATTCTATGCATAAATTTTTATTAAGGATGTTCCTGATAGAAGTTTAACTAATCATAAATTTGTAAATGTTGGTTAACTGAGTCAAAATCAGCTCATGTTCTCAGTTAAGGAGGATGATCTAGTTAGGATGAATGAAACAGGAAATGGTAACTTCTAAAGTTATGAAGATGATAATGTGATTGGATTAGTTTGTTTTCCGTTTGTGTTTATGCACTTTCTAGGGTTCTTGTTTTTAACACATATCTAGTGCATTAAATTATAATGCAACAGATGCTCAGTTGCTCACCTAACTTCTAATGGTACACTCTTCTTTCTACAAAAGTCATGTGATTTTTTACTTGTCAGGATGATTGTTACAACCTAGTTTGTATTTGACTTGATGTTACAGATTTCTGGTTTATAACAGTTGATTCTTTTTGTGCATGTCGTATATTATAAAATTTGTCTAATAGATGGTGTTTGTAATTAATGAATATTTTTACACTTCTAGGAACAAGAGTGTTTAGAACTTAGGAGGGATAAAGAAAAGAACGATAAGCATCTTAGATTTGCTTCAGTAAATGGATCCAAAGATGCTGAAGCTTTCTTGATGAAGAATTCAAATTTGTAAGTAATATCTTTCTTTAATACTATTTCAAGTGCCCTATTGATTAATCAATTATCATTCATGATGGACATTATGAAACAGGCGGATCACAGTTCTTATATTAATGTATGTCGACTTTAATTTGATACGTGCAGAAGAATTGGCCATTTGGCCCTGTATAATTTTAAAAGTTAAAGGAACCAGAAGGTTTCTGAATGGTGATCCTTGTGTTTTAGGCCTCTCTAATTTTCAAATCCATTGTAATTTTGACAATGGCCAACATTTATGAAACAACTATATGCTTTGTTTATTTCTCTAATTCTCTTGCAACAACACAAACAAGCTTTCACAATTATATGGTTTATTTGATAATTGATAATAAGTATAATCGTGAGGTACTTTCATGTAAAATGGCATTTTATATAATTTTCTTCATTATTTAGAGTTGTTAACGTGGCAGGGAAAATAAAGATCCTATTGATGACCCTTTTGTCACTCTTCCAAGGACTAAAGGTACTTAAATCAATTAATCTTTTTCTTTTATGTATATTACTTTTTCAAGAATAGATGGGGATGCACTTAAAAGTTGTAATTTATAGAACTTCTAACGCAACGAGGTTGGCAGTTTGCGAACGGTTCTGACTTTTGATTATGTTTTGGCACTAAGGGTCAAATGGATATAATAAAAACGGGTTAGCTAGAAATGGAAAAAAAGGCTAGAAGTCACCCACTGTTTAACTTTATGCATAACACAATCTAAATCTTCTTGATAAAATTGTAATAAACTTGATTATTATTAAATATGATATTTTAACACACTGGTAATTTTTTTTGAATATTTAAAGTGTTGGAAAAAAAGCATTTTGGGTCAACCTAGACCGATCTATCCTGTTTCAACTATAAAAAAAAACTACAGTTATGGCCTGTCTAACCTCTACTAACACACAGTATGTTTTTCGCTACCAAATGTCTTTTAAAATTTTATTTTGGGTCTTAACCTGGGTTGTTTTACTTTTGATTAGGTGTAATCCCCTGCAAGGCGGTGGGTGTTCAGACTGATGAACACGCCGTATCAACTGATTCGAAAATAAAGAAGAATTTATCAGTTTCAAGAAAGTTAGAAGACATTTGGAAATCACAAAATGACCAAAGTTCAAGTACTAACCTTGTTTCCAAGTTATTTGTGGCTTGTGAAGCAGATTTACAGTTCCTATTTGGATTCTTAGGCTTGAACATGCCATCTAAAAAAACCACGACTAAAATGTCTTCTAATGTTTGCGTTCAGTCCGCTGAAGCTGCAAAAGTGTCACATCTTTACTTGACATTAACAAAGGTAGGCTTCCAGCTATCATTCTCTGGCTGTTAAAACATTATATTTGGCTGAAATTAATAGTGTAGTCTCATATGTTTAGATGTCATGCCTTCATAGTATTCTTTAAAACTACTGTAAACTACCTCATATGTTTGCCTTAGCCTTAGTGTGTCCTGGTTTATATAGGGTCTGGTGCTTCCTTTTCATGCCTAGTTTATTACCTCTAGCTTCTGTATGATTGTTTGTCCTGTGCACAGTATAACTGTTACTCATCATTGTATGTTAGCAATAGTTTACAACTTCCATTGTTTGCATTCTTGTATGGTAGTATGTCTTGATTGTCTTGTTCCAATATTTGTATGTTGTCTGGACTACCACACTAGTATTATGCTATGCTATGTTTTATATGCTAATTTTTTTTTGGAGCCGGGGTGGTCTTAGTCTCTGTGTCTCAAGCTATAGAGGGATGGCTTGCCTCCGTCACACCCTTCCTAGACCATAGAAATAGTTGTGCTATGAGTGGGATTATACTGGGTATGCTTGTTTATTTGTTTGTTATCTTGCTTATATGTGCTCTCTATTAATACTACACAAAATGAAGTTTTCTAGCATCATGGCTTCTGACTTTGTTATTAAGATCTTCACTAGTGACATAACTGAAGGTTGTATGTGACTTTGGCTGGTGACTTTGCATAATATTTGTTGTTTATTAACATATTTGCAACGTCTGTTGTAATCTTAGCTGATTATTTGCGTTCTGGCATGTGTACTTGTATTTTATATTCCTTAGAGAAGTATAAACATGTTAATAATATTATAAAGTATACTTGTGATAAATATATTCTTTGCTGGTTGTCCCTAATGGCCTAATGATAATTACTTGTGCAATGTGCAGATTAGTTATGATACAGGAAAATTGAGCGATTTATTAGAAGCATTGGTTGATCTCTGTTGTCTTCAAAATGTGAGTTTGTAGTTCTTATGCACCTGACAAAACAATCTTAGACTGAGAATTCTGTTAGAAATGTCAGTGCCATTAGAATATAGCATTTTTTGGTGTCTAGCTATCTGTTATTGATGGAACAATAAAGTCACTTAGAGCATTATTCTTGTTAAATATAGTAGTGTTGAAATATTTTTCTGCTATGCTTACAAAAAATATTGTTTTGTTAGGAATTAACTCTATAGCATTATTATTTATTTTTCTTGTTCTTATTTTGCTTAACAGCTGAAGTTTTTGGTTAACAGGCGATGATTGTTCAAAGAGCTCTTTGCGTACTGCATGTGGTTGTAAAACACATTGTGAATATAGATAACAAATTGTGCCGACGGTACGTTTCTTCCTACTCAATAAAATAGTTATCTTATGTTTATGTTTTTCTAATGTTATCTCCATCTTATCACGTATTGCTTGTTTGTTCACGTTAAATGATTTACAATAAAGGTGTCTGTTTCATAATTCAAAGCACCTCCATCTTTTCATGGGTTTCCTTTAAGATTGTAATATTTTCTAATTTTTTTTACGCTACTTTACTAATTAGCTACTTCACTAATTTGGTTATTAGCAACCATCAGGTGATATTTGTAACTTTAATTTTGGTTCACAAGTTTTTTTATTGTTCTTGCGAGAAGCATTTAGATATTCCATTCGTTGACAATTTATTTGGTTAAACTATGAGCTAAGTACATGTTGCAATGTTAGGGATTAAGAAATAAATTCCAAATTCAAAGATGGTTTAATTACTATAAACAGTTAAGCACACTTCTATAGTTCTATTTTACACTTTTACTGTATATTGCATTATTGCGGGTCGTGATGCTCTCCGCCTTATGAACTTTATTTGATTTTTCCAGTGTACTGTGCTCAGGGACAATGTCATTATTAATGACCCTTCCACTGTGAATAGAAGCTCTGGACAACATTCTGAGATGGGACATATGTTGTGTGAAATTAATAATGGGACCCCTAATCCACATCATCCAATAAGTACCACGGAGATTCAGAACAAGGACAAATCGAGGAATGAATCACAGCCATTGATTTCTTGTTCCAAGTGGTTTTCCCTTTTTCAAACATTGCATCAAGTTGTCATGAGACAGCGTGAAGAAATTATAAGATTGGAGGCAGTTTCTATTATGAATATTCTTCTTTTGAGAACTGATGCTTATACGGAAAGGGAGATGTAAGTTTTATTGTCCATTGCTATTTGGTAGAGGGGCAAAGTTGGCAGGGTGGATTGTGTAATGGTCAAAACAGGTTCAGGTTGGATTGGCTATTTTTCAATATGAGGTCGGGTTGGCTTGGTCCTTAAATACTTTTTGTCAAAAGTTTAAGATTTCTTTGAACAATCTTAGTGTCAAATATGATTACAAAAAGTATATTATATGAACAATATTCTGATTTTTGTCATGTAATAATTTTGGAGATTTCATGCGTTAATATAACTTAGGGTGACTTTTGATAATTTGATCCGTTTTTACTTTAGCTGTTTTTTTTTTTTACCTATTTAACATTTTAGAATACTTTATTGGGCCATTTATGAGTAAGTGGGTTGAAATTTGCCACCTATAATTGCTTGGCATCTCACATTTTGTTATAATTTATAACCTTTTTGACGTTTATTGTGTAACTTTGACTCAAGGTAGGTATGGAGAGGTGCCGGTCTTCCAAAGCATCTCTCAACTATTAAGAAAAGAAGCAGGGGTTGGTGTGCAAAAGCAAGCTGTGCGTCTTCTCTACCTTCTGCTAAATTGTAAGTTAACCTTATCTTATTTTAATCCTACAAAATTTCCATTGATTGACCTAAGATAGTTTTATTCATTTTGTTAGTAAACCTTACTTTTAAATCATATAAATTGAGTTCTTGGGATGCAACATATTTTATACCTTTTCTTGAAGTCAAGTTATGGAAAATAATTGTGGTGCTACCGTGCTAAATTTGTAAACAAAAATTTACTTTTGAACTGAAAAAATTAACTGATTGTACTCTTATTTGGTTTATTTTTTTGGGAATCAGTTCCTTTCATAGTGGAATGGTGGTTATTTTGAGTTTATGAACCTTTCATAATTATTTACACTTTCAGGATGCATCTTCTTCTCCTTTAAATAAAGTAGCTGATGTTTAGTGAGAACTTGAGCTGAAAACCTGCACATATCTATTCAATCTTTAGTGACATACCTTTTGAAAGAACTTTTTAACTGCTGCAGTGTATTGGTGCTTGAAGATATTACATTTCTTTTCCATTTACTTGATAGTTTTACTTTCATCAATATACTTATCAGCAGCTGAAGTTGTTTTCATGTAAAGGTCCAAATTTAATGCTGATGTTCTGTTCCTCTTCTAAAGAAGAGGGAACAAGTGCTGAAGTTTCAAGTGCGAATGCTGTAAACGGCCATGCATATCAAGGATTGGGTTCTGTACTGGATGGTTTAGCTGATTGTTTAGCTTGTCATGGAAATGGTGCACCCACAAACTTGGTATGTTATGTTTATCAGTTATCCTATATGATCTTAAGTTTGGTATTAAGTCCAAACGGTTTTTTTACTTGTCTAAATGATTTGCAACTTTTTAGAAATTTATAAATATTAGTAAGTCGTGTATGATCGTAATATTTTTGTGAACCTTATTTATAATATAATCAATTCATTTTCATTATTCCCAAAAATGATCCCTAAACTTTTTAAAAATAGAAACATGGTGTAAGACTTTTAAAGGATGCACAATTACTAATAACTGGTTAGTTGAAATGTAAAACCAACCTTTACATATCAAAAGTGGGGTGCAAGTTGTGACAAAAATTTGGTCTAAAAGAAAGCTTGTAAAATATAACAAAATAAATGGTCTACTATATCCTTTGTTTCCACACTCAAGGCTATATCACATTTGTTAGCCTTCTTAGTTGCTTCACCTATAAACACATTAGCAAGTCAAATGAATACAAATAGTTTAAAATTGAAAACGGACCCGAATATGTTTCGGAACCAATTTAAATCAATCGTGAAATAAATCAAGTTGACGCCTTTTAAGCCTACAGTGCCTCTGGAATTGAAAATCATTTTTCATGCTATGGTTACTGTAGGACAGCAGAAAACAAGGCAATTACCATAGGTGTGCGCTTAGTTCGCACAAACCCAATTTACATTCCTAATTCTGACAAACTTTGCGACAATACACTACATATTTTAGTAATTTATATGCAATTTAACCAGCTACTTCAAATAGATCTAATATTAGAATATTAAGCTTTGTGGATAAATGTAAATGATACATTATGCCACACTACTTGCATATTCAACCCAATTTAAATTCACCTCAGACGAGCATTAATCTATACACAATGAGTTGATCTACATATTTTTAAGAGAGTTGATACAGAATTAATGGTCTCATATATTTAAAATATTCAGGTCTTGAAACTACAACGGAATACCTTCATTCTGCTGGCTTTTTTAGCATCCTCGGGGAGAAGTGGTTTTGAAATTTTGTTGGGACGCAATCTTCCGAGAAGGACCAGTTTTCTTTACTTAATTCTGCAAATTTTGGCATCTGAAGTTGATGTAGATACATCTGAGTGTATTCAGCCCCCTGAAGATTTCAGAGAAAGGTAATCTTAACAACTTCCTTTACAATGCAGGTGGGATTTGGATGTGCTTTAGAAAACTGAACATCTGATTGTGATCATTTAATATCACATATTCAGCATTAAAACACATCCAAACACGGACATTTTTGTTCTGTCATGATGTCGTCACTGTCCATTCCCATTCACATTTTGTTTTGTTATCATCGTGCAGAACATTACTCATTCGAGAAGCACTTATTCTTCTAAATAGACTCGTGTCAAATCCCCAATACTCAACACCAGTTTTACATATCCTTACAAATAGAAGAGAAATGGCTATTTTGACCATTGACATTGCTAGTCGGTTATCGAGGAAAAATAAATGGTTGAGACAATCTGACAGCATGACCAAACAGATGAGGGAATCGGAGATTGTGGATTTAGCTCGGATTTTTAAAAAGAGAGTGTTTGCTTTCTTAGGAGATCCCATTGCCAACTGATAAATATAGAACTTTCGGGCATTGGTTGCAGCAGAGAATGGTCAAATGTCTCAAGATTTTGAAAACTAGTTTTTTGATTTTGATGATTTGGGGTTGTTTGGTTGGCTTGTATGACCAAATGTACCAGTGTAAGTTGTATTATTCATTGTATTTTGTATATGGTTCTTCTGTTACTTTTTGCATTGTTTCTTTCACATGATGGTGTTGAATGTTAAATTGCATTTATAACACCATCCAAGATGAGGTGACATATGTATGGGAACATGAGGTCCATGGCTCCTCCCCCCTCCCCCCCTCCCCTCTTGCAATAAAAACAAGCTTTTAGACTTTATGGAGTAAATTAAATGAATGGGCTCCTTGTACATGTTTTGCTATGGGTTTGGTGTTGTTTGGTCCTATGTACAGACGTTATAAATGTTCTTTAAGTCCCATGTTAGAATAAGTCAACACTCATGCTTAATTAAACACAAATGAATTACCTTTCAAAGTCCACTCATGTCCCTTTCTTCTCATTCATATAAATAATAAATAAAGATAACTAAATATAAATTAAAATATAGAGTAAATTGTCATTTTCGTCTCTGTAGTTTGGTGAAAATTATCACTTTCATCCAATAGTTTGTTTTTTCGTATCTGAATCCCTATGGTTTACAAATCTTGTCATATTCATCCAGTCCGTTAACTCCATCCAACATTTTCGTTAAATGAGGGGTATATTGGTTATTTTACATATATATTTTTATTTTTATTTTTTTAAACCTGATTTAATATATATTCTTTAATACATTGCTATTTCAGTCCCTATGGTTTGGGCGTATTTGTCAATTTAGTCTAAAAATAACCACCACACCACTACCCGTCACAAGAACCACCAAACCACCGCCACCACCCCATCAAAAAGCCACCAGCACCACACCAGAGCGCCCACCACCACCATGCACAGCAGATCGTCGCTACCATGTAAATCCTAAAAATCGACAATCAATATTGGACTTGTGACATACCACTTCAAAAATGCATATCAAACCCTACTAATACATCTACAATACTCGTTTTTAAGGGTTCCATATACGTTTTCGAAAGGGTTTGTTATAAGTTTGAGATTAACGGTTGGTTTCTAGGGTCCACATGGTGATGGTGATCGTAGTGTGGTGATCTAATGTGTGGTGGCGGAGATCTAATGTGTGGTGGTGGTGCCCGTCTGGTGTGGTGTTGGTGGTTTTATGATAGGGTAGTGGTGATGATTTGGTTGTTCAAGGGAGTAGTGGTGGTTTTGCGGCGTGGTGGTGGTGTGGTGTGTAAATACGAGGTCCAACTCTGGATGGTTCCGGTCTTGTTAAACTTCGATCCACCGATGCTCTCTGAAGCTTCACACCTACGCACAATGAAAACAACACCAGTTAAGGTGGTGGTGCCCGTCTCGTGTGCTGATTTACAGGGATTATTTCCCAACAAATCCATTACCTTTTATGTTCTCCGACCGTTACTGAATTATCGGTTATGATTGGGGTGATTCCGATGTAATTA
>BJCO01465557.1:0-10590 GCA_018326465.1 Flaveria floridana
TTAAAGTTCGTCAATAGTCACGTAGACGGATTTAGAAGTTGAAAGTCAAGATTCTTCTTCAGTTTGATAATGAATGATGATATTATTTTTTAATTATTATTATCCAATGTGTTAATTTTTAATTATTATTTTAGTATTTCTGAAGTTTTTTAATTATTATTTTATAATGTTTCAAATCAGTTATTAATAAATATGTATTTATTTTAATGAATAATAATAAAAAATATGAATATTATTAGTATTTAAGAAAATTAAAAAAATATAAATTTAGTGAAATGTGAAGGATGTTAAAATGATTTATAGGAGGATACAGTGATTGTTATACGAAAATGATATGGTGCTCTTATGATATTAGGTTTGCAGTATCGGTGAATTGGGTCAATCCAACAGTTATATAGTGAGTAGATACTTAGAACATTTACAAATCAAATAGACAACCAGATTTATGATAATAATACTAAGAACACAACTAAATATGAGATAGAACTAGAACAAAAACAAAAACAAGATAATATTAGTTTTTCAAGAATGATGTATATTGTTCTCAAGTTCTTTTACAAATGTTACAAAGTATGAAAATAAATACAAGTACTTGAGACACTTTATACTACTTTCTACAACCGGCTATACTTTGAAAGCTAGCTGGAAATACTAATATAGATAACAAGATCAATGTATAGTCAAAAGGCAGATTGTCTTTTGACTTGTGACTATGACATGCCATACCCCACATCCTAATATATTACAAAAAGTATAACAAACAAGAGTAGAAAATTATAGACAAAAGACCTTAATCTACAGTTGGTAAAAATATGAACCTTTTCACCAACTCATCTAAGTTGGCGAGTATTCAGGGATGGCTGCGAAAAATAGTTCATTTTTTGTCAAAAGTTGATAAGAGAAAGCACGTCTTCTTTGTATTCGAAAGAAATCAGTTTTTGGTTTCAAAAGACTTTGTATTTGAAGCTTTAGAAGATTTCATCTTTGGTTTCAAAAGATATGGACTTTTGGCTTAGGAAGATTCTATACTTAGTATAATTCTCTGAGTTGTATAAAATCTTCTGAATTTATATCCTTGTACTTCATGCATGCATGCTGAGAGAACTTTTGTTGCATCAGCCTTTAAGTATAATCCTTACAAACTCCCCCTAGGCTGATACTATCAAAACAGAATAGATACTTCAATTTTGATCTTCATCCGTTGACAGTACTCATCAGGATCAACATCATTCCCTTTTTCATCATTTGTTCAGGATCACTCAGATTCTAATAGTATCTGCTCATGTCATAGAGATCATATAGAGAAAGGTCAAGTATGTCTTGATAGAAATAGATATCTTGACCTCCTTGATCTCTAGTGACATACCATCTATTTAAATTAGTAGCAAACATCCAAGACTATGCGTCTCCCAGCACCAAGAGGCTCTACATTAGTTGGATATGGTTAAGCAACCAATTCTTAAGTAACCTCAGAATGCTCTGACTCATCCTGAGTTACAGAGGTGGATGTCTTGGACTTCTTCTTCTTCTTGGTGTACCTTTTCATAATCATCATTCACTTTCTCTTTGAAGATTTTAATTGAGTAGACTGGTCTTCAGCAGTAGGTTGTTTAGTTGGTCTTCCTCAGTTGGATACTTTTCCTTTACAGGTTCAGAAGGAGAGGGATCAGTACCCTGCTGTGGATCAAAAGATGAAGTTGGCTATGGTCCAGTGCTAAGTCCAGGTTATGTTGTCTCTTATGTTTCAACCTTGACCTCAACTTCAAGTGCAGCCTGACTTGGTAGAGAATACAAGTCAACAAGCTCACCCCTATGGATCACTCTAATGTGCTCATCCATACAACTTTAAGAAGCGAACCATCTTCTGCCTATCAGTAGACTTCTTTAGACTTGTTTTGATGGTGACTCTTGACTTTACAACTTTTTCCATCATCTTACTTTTAGCAGCTTTTTGCTCTTTCATCATTTGTTGCTCAAGCTGCTTGAGGTACTCAAACTCTATGTACTCATAGGACAAAGGAAGAAGTGTTGTTGCCTGATAGAGGCTTGTGGCACTTAGGTAGTGTATCATGTTTTGTCTATCTTGTTCTCTGCCTATCTGAGGTAGTTGCTCAGCTGCCATAGACTCTGTCTTAGGGATTGCTTGAACTGGGGAGAAAGTAGAGACTTGTTTGTAGAATTTTTTTTCTCCTCCTTTCTTCTTTGATTTTGAGTAGAAATTCTGCATCATCAGCCTCCTTTCTCCTCCTCATTGTAGCTTCCATGAAGCCTGGGGTCTCTGTATAACTCTTTCTCTTAGCTTTCTCTTCCTCTCTCTTTCCTCCTCCTCAATCTCCTCGGGAGTTAGTTTCCTTTTCTCTTTGTCACTCATAGGCTTAGATGACATAGGGTGGAGAGAGCTTTTGCCTTTATTGTTTGGTTCATCACTTGAGTTGTGGCAAGAGAGAGGTTGTGAAGCACCTTTACTAGTTGGTGCCTCACTAAGGGTAAAGGGTGTTGAAGCAGTTCATGTCTCAAAGTTCAAAGGCTCTACCACTAGGCCTTCCGCCAAGGTTTCCTTTTCGACACTAATCTTAGGGTCCACCTCAACATCCAGTTGACCTATGACATTGCCTGCTAGCCTCTGTCTTATTCTTAGTCTAAACTCTTCAACAACCTATGTTGAATCCTCTAATCTAGTCAGTCAGGTTGTCTATTTTGAATTGGGTTGTCAAGTGGCATATGAACTATAGGAATACTCTCATAGTACTTTAGGGTCTGAAAATTGAAGACATTTTGCTGCCCCTGAAGTGTAAGGAGTATTAGGCCTCTCCTGTCAGCATCATACCTCCATCCTATTATTTAATTCTTAACATCACATGATGGGGTATACATAACCCTTATAATACCCTTCTCAAACATACTTTGAATAAATCCACATGTTACAACCGATAGATTTCAGGTCAATACCCGACCCGACTTAGTCATAATCATGCATATTTTACATGAGATTCAATCGATTTCTATCAACTTAAAGTCATTTCATGCATTGCGAAATTTCATGTATAACAGTTCATGCATAGCGTTACATGCATTGGTGATTCGGCGTAATTCCCGGTTTACACACGGTACGGCCGTCACACACGAACGTTGGTTATAATATATAAATATGTGTTGATAAATATTTTAAAGCATTACAATATATTTTAGAACCCAAACCACATCCGTCTATGGATTTAAAATAACTTAGACTTGTAACGAGTATTTTCACATTTCTTTGTCGGTAAAACTCATTGCGACGCGTTGGTTAATAGCGTCAAATTACTAAATGTATATTGAAATATTATTTATAGCGTCAAATTACTAAACATATATTTAAATGCTAGTGAACCACCGGTATGAAACGTACAATATTATCAAATTAGTTTGTAATAAAATTTAATTTTAACCTTGACTAACTTATATATGTTATCACTTTAATATTCATTTAATTTATTAAAGTTATAAGACCATAGTGATAATAGATAAAAGTAATTAAAAATTCCTCAAAAAAATCAACACGTGTCTTTTTTTTCTCTGAAAAATATCGTGAAGCAACACCACACACACATACTAACTTTTTGTTTGACTTTTGTCAATTCCCATACTTACCATTTTTATGATTATTGCTTTATTCAAGCATCAACTCCAATTCTAAATTATTATCAATATTTAGTATCATCCATTTAAATTCAACTTTCAATTCCTGATGCTTTTGTCTTACCAAAATGATATGTTAAAATTTATAAATGGACCAATCTCTATAAGTCACCTACATCAAAACTTAACCCACACTTTTTCCCTCTTGGACCAAAACTCACGATCTTATCATCTCCTCACCCAAAATTTACTTTTCAAACTTTATTTTAAGATTTTAAGTGTGCTGCAAGTTTCTCTAGTAAAGTTCAAGTGATCTCGTGGTGATATCTTAAGCAATCTAAACATTTCCATTCACTAACCTTGCTTGTTTCTAGTGAGAAAAACCTCTTCTTATTTACATATATTTTACTTTACCATGTTTATCTATCTATTAGTTCATATGAAACTAGTTTCATCCATCAAAAACTTTTTGATGAAAACAATTTTTACACAAACAAATAGTTTTAAGAATAATATTTAACACAAAACATTATAACATAAACTAAATAATGATACTTGTTCTTAAAAAGTAAACATTCATAGGTCTATGTTTAACCAAGTTACTAGTTGGTGATTTTTTAAAAAGTAATATGGATTTGTTAAAAATCAAGAGAAGCTACAAAGGGATTAGATTATGGTTATGGGATTTTAAACCTTTACAAGCATTACTATGAATGTTTATATATATTCTTTAAGTTATACTTAGTTAGTGAGTGATAATATATTATTACAAAAGTCGGGTTATAACTTTATGATAATTTGATCAAATTTACAAGTATGGTTAAATACATATAAACATGAAACTTTAGAAAAGAAAAATATGAACTTCATAACTAAATATTATGTTATTTTAAAGAATATGTTAAAATGGTTAGCAGATGACTTTTAACAAAGATGACACATGATTTTGTTGTTAATTTGACATGAGACTTAAAATATAAATTTATAAACTTTATAATATTAGTTACTAGATCACTTAAAGATGGGTTAAGACAAGTTGGTAAATTCACTAAATTAACTAATTAATTTATTAAAGAGATTCTACTTTATAATATACTAAATTACTTAATAAATTAAAAAAATCTTAATTTAATATATGTCAAGAACTACACAAAATAAAAGAATAATCTTACTAAGAAAATAATTAAATAATTATTTTATGGGCAAATATATGTTTTTATATATATAACGTAAAATATGAAAAATACTGATTTTACTTGGATCTTAATATTTCAAACTTGTATTCTAATTAATATAATATAAATATTATTCTACCTAAGAGAATAAGATTATTTTAAACCCTAGTTTCTATAACTTCATATGTAAATTACGTAACTAATTACTCAACACTCGAGTCACGTCCCGGGTCGAGTCAAAATGATATTTAATTACCCAAATAACATATCAATTTCAAGATACAAAGGTTTTTGAACACTTTCAAAGGAGGTTTAATTTATTAATATTTTCTAAGTAATACATATTTCACAAATATTCATTTTGTGTCACCAACGGGTCGTCGAGCCAAACATTTTGTTACCAAGTGTGTGGATGAAGTTGTTACATGCTCATATTATACGTAGGAGCAATTACATAGACATAAGTTGCCTTGTTTCAGTTTGTTCTAGGGTGAACTTAGCTTGGATTTTTCCGAGCACTTGCAGTATTTACAGATTTCACACCTGACTCACTCCATAGGTGAGTTTCACGACCCTATTTTTACTTATTTTCCTTTTGGGGGAGGTTACATGTAAATTATTAACTTTCCAGGACACATTTACTTATCAATGATTTCACATATTATATAAGTTGTTTACTTACCGTATGAAGTCCCATTTTATCGGACCGTTAGTTTATTTCCCAGGGCGAGGTAATCATGATAGTACTATTGGGTTTGACTACCCCCACCCGGGTAATTACCGTAACCTTGATTGGAGGTTTAAACGGGTGCATTATTAGCCTGTTCACCCCTGTTCTTACGGTAGGCACGGGTAGGGGCATTTTATTACAGTTACAGTCTAGCTTCGGTTAAGGCGCTTATATAATTTGTAGCATTGTATGTACAACAATCAAATCATAGAAAGTTTTGTGGTCCTTTACATTATTTATTATTACTTGAAACCTGTGAATTCACCAACATTATATTGATATATTTTTCATGCATGTTTTCTCTGATAATTGATAGATGCACCAAGTTAAGCTAGCATGGATCATCTCATGTTTAGGGTCATTCATGTTGTTTGGGACATTCATTTTCGTATATGTCATGTTTTAAAAACAAATTATATTAGTTCTACTGCTTCCACAATTCAACTCTGAAAAGCAATTATGTATTTTTAAAGTTATTTGCATCATATGTTTACTATACCATGTAGTGGTCGATCAATGACTATGGTTTCCATGACGTTCGTACCCCGCGGGAAACCGCTGTGATTTGGGGTGTGACACCACATCAATATGGAATTGAGTAGGTTAGTGAGTATGGACAAGTTTAAGTGAGTTGATGAATTCTATATGTCCATGCTCTGGAAAGAACTTTCAGGTT
Organism: Flaveria floridana; assembly: GCA_018326465.1. Lineage (NCBI taxonomy): Eukaryota > Viridiplantae > Streptophyta > Magnoliopsida > Asterales > Asteraceae > Flaveria > Flaveria floridana. The sequence goes on from BJCO01465557.1 coordinate 6,200, forward strand.
CCGTGATTGTATGTAGGAATTTCTTCCCTTCATGGTATTATCACCCCTCTTGCACAGGGGAGCTAGAGGTTAGGTCCACCATATTCACAGGTTCTTGTGACCCTGTTTGAGTTCTTCTGATGGGTCTCTCAGCTATCTTGCGCTTATAATCAGTAATCTCATGTTGCTAGTCATTGACCCTCTTTTGTAAGATAAGCGCCTGAGATTCCAGGTAACTGAAATTTGAAACTAAATAGGTGAAAATTTTATTCAATTTGTGCATCTTTAATTGCAAACTCTCCTCATCTTAATCATAATAATCATGAGGTGATGAGATAATTGGACCAAATTACTCTTCATCATTAGCAGCACTGAGTTCTTGGCTGCTAGATTTCCCCTGCATCATGATAGCTCCACTTGAAGTGTCAATGAGCTGGGTTGCTATAGTTGAGATTCTAATGATGTAATCACTTGCAGAAGTGAGAGCCTATTTCATATGGACCTCCTGAACAGGTTCAGGGAGATCCACCTTAGTTATGGGTGGATGATGTAGGCTAGACATGGGTGAGGCAAGAGCACTCATTTCTCATTGAGCTAGGGTGGAGAAAAGAGACTCATGGTACTTACTGAATCCCATATCTTCATCATCATAGAATTCAAGTTTGGGGATTGGTTGGTTAGTTTTAGAGGCTAGGGATAGTAGCTTTCCCCTGAAGGTTGTTCATTAGATTTTTGAGACTTTAAATGAAGGCTTAAGACTGGTGTTGGTGTTCCCAATAAATAAATGTCTTATAAGTAGTTATTTGATTTTAAAACATAACGTTATTCCGAAGGCAACTTAATGTCTTACGAGATAAAATATATCTTAAATTTCGAGAATTCCAAGGAATGTTATCTTTAAAGTTTTCTTCCAAAGTAAACTTCTTATGTAGGTGATGATATGTATAACTTAAGACACATAATAGTTGATACAAGATACTTAAATCTTTAATTATTAAAAGCTATTGTAAACAGATCAGAATATTGTTAAGTTGTGTTAACTTTGACTAGCTTTATCAACCCTTTTTTTAAAATTATCTTTAATCAAATGATACCTGATGTTGATTTGTTTTGTCCTTAAGTGCTACACATGATTCTTTGTAATAGAGATAGCACTTTTCTTGTCTATATGGATGTGAGTCTCTTTAAAGTTGAATCCATAGTCCAACATCTGGTTCAGAATGCAAAACACTTGAGCACGGCAGCTTGCAAAAATAATGTATTTAGCTTCAGCAGTTGATGTAGACACACATGATTGCTTCTTGTATTGCCAAGAGACTATCCTTCCACCAAAGAATTGACATCCCTCAGATATAGATTTTGTTATCATATACAACCACCATAATCACTATCTGTATAAGCCTACATATTGAAGTTAGAATTCTTTGTGTACCAAAAGCTTAGTTTTGGAGCACATTTGAGATATCTAAGAATCCTCTTGACAGTAATTAGGTGTGACATCTTGAGGTTGGCTTGATATCTTACACAAATACATATGGCAAACATTATATTGGGCCTGCTGGTTGTGAGATACATAAGAGACCCAATCATAATATTGTAAAGATCTTCATCTACATACTCCCCTTCAAGATCAGGTCCTAGAGATTGCTTTCTAGCTATGAGTGTCTTTGCAACCTTACATTCAATTAAGTTGAATCTGGTGGGTATGTCTTGTATATACTTTGACTGATTTATGAATATGCCATTGTCAAACTGCTTCAATTGAATTACTAGAAATAAATTGAGTTCCCCCATGGCACTTATTTTAATATTATTCTTAATCAAAATTTTAAATTATTTGCAGAGCTTTGGATTAGGTGACCTAAAGATAATGCTATCTACATAAACTTGAACCAACATCAAGTTATTCCATGTTCTTTTAATGAAGAGTGTTCCATTAATAGTTTTCCTCTTGTAGTCATGCTAACAAAGATACTGAGATAGTATCTCATACCACTTCCTTGGAGCTTGATGCATCCTATAAAAAGATCTGTTAAGCTTGAAGACATAATTAGGATGATCTGGTCCTGCAAAACCATGTGGTTGTTTGACATAAAATTTCTCATCAATCACCCCATATAAGAAAGCCCATTTGATATCAATTTGGTAGATCTTGAATTCCTTAGATGTAGCAAAAGCAAGGAATATACTAACAACTTCAAGTCTCGCCATCGGAGCAAAAACATCTGTGTAGTCAATCCACTCTTTTTGTGTGTATCCTTGAACAACTAGTCTTGCATTATTCTTGATAACAAGTCCTCTATCATACTTTTTGTTCCTAGATACATATTTTCTACCTATCATAACAAGTCTTCCTTTGAGCAAGAGGACATAGGTTTTAAACCTTCTGTCTTTTCAATTGAAGCATCTCCTCCTGCATTGCTTCAACCCAACTGCCATCCTTTAAAGCTTCATCAACTTTCTTCTACTCAATCTAAGATAAAAACACAAGAGTATAGACAAATATTTTCGTTATGAGTTTGTGCTCTTGTTCTCACCCTTGTTTCAGCATCTCCAATGATATTTATGATAAGATGAGACTTGTAGCTTCTTAGTTGAGAAATCATAGCAAGTTAGTTAGACAAATCTAAATTTATGAAATTCAGATCTAGAAATAAAGTGTTATCCACCACATCAACACACTTATCAAGAGAAACTTGATCCAATTAGTGTGTTACATCATTAATGTTGTCTTCTATGAAGTGGTTATCAGCATCAAGAAATTCTTAATCACTATCACCACCTCCATTTTCTTCTACATTAGAAACTCTTTCATTTGAATTATATGCCTTTATGCTGTAATTTGTAATCACCTAAAATGTATCAGCTAAATTTATCATGGTTGTGTTAATAGGATTTTCATATGTAGGGTTAGTTACCACTGGAGCTGAACTAGTTTTCTTGCTTGGTCTTGATCACTTTTTGTAAGAATTCCTATAAGTCTGATGCAGCCAAAATACTCTTGTAAGAACTATCTACGGATGAACATAATGTTCTTCCGTAGATATTCTAACTCGAACACAAGGAATTATGCATCCGTAGATCTCTTGCGAAAGACCAACTCCTACGGAAAGCCAACTCTGTAAGGATTCCTATGTCTGATGCAACCAAAGCACTCTAAGTCTTCCTGCATGCTGCATAGAAGCACATGAAGTAGAAATGCTATGGAAGTTTTACACTTCACTTCAGAATATTCTAAGTGTAAAATCTTCCGAAGCCAAGACCAATATCTTCCAAAGCCAGAAATGAAGTCTTCCGTAGTTTCAAAGAAAAAGTCTTTGGAAGCCAAGGAACCAAGACAGATTCTTCCGAAGACTTTTATCAGACATGCTTTTATTTGATGTACTTTTTCTGTAAAGCTGAACCACTTTCCCGCTGCCACTCTGGTTGGTCACCAACTTGTATGAGTTGGTGAAAAGGTCCATGCTTTAGGAAAACTGTACATTGAGGTCTTGGGTCCAACCTTTCTACTTTATGTACTTTTATCCTTTTTGTAATATATTAGGATGTGAGCTATGGCATGTCATAGTCACTAGTTAAAAAGGCAATCTGCCTTTTGACTCTACATGGATTTTGTTGTATAGTTCATGTATCCAGCTGGCCTTCAAAGTATGGCCGACTGTAGGTTGTAGTATATAGTGTCTCAAGTCTTTTAACTTAAAAAGTAGTATGCTTATGCTTGAATACTTGTAACTTTGAACTTGAGAAGCAATATACAGCATCCTTGAAAACCAACTACTTGTGTTGTTATCTTCTTTTTGTTTCTAAGTTTACTTGTGTTATTTGCATCACCATAACCAGTTCCCTATTTGATCTGTTAAGTGTTCTAATACACTCTCCTCATTATGTTATTGTGTTGTAAGTGCTACCCTTCAAACGGTCCTTCATTTGGTATCAGAACATTCCAGGCTCTTGATATAAGATCTCACCATCTTAAAATCCCTCACACACACAAAATACTTAACAACTCAAATCGTAGCTCTTTCTAAAGCTGATATGGAAACTGGTACTATGACCAAGTCCCCACTAATCACTCCTGAAGACTTTGACACATGGTGCACAAGAATGGAAGGCTTCATTAAGTGTCAAGATTCAAGGATGTGGGACTTAGTTGTTAATGGTCCCTTCATACCAAGCACTACTTCTGCTACTGGTAATCGTATCATCCCAAAATATGTAGATGATTACTCAGAAGAAGACAGGAAAAGAATAGAGCTTGATCAAAGGGCCATGACTTGTCTGCAAACTGCTCTTCCAAACTCTATCTACAGAGGCTTCAAGAAGTGCAAGACAGCTAAAGATTTACGGGAAGCACTGAAGCTCATGTATGAAGGATCCAAGGAAACTAAAGAGAACAAGAAGGATCTCTTAAA
>BJCO01465558.1:0-10622 GCA_018326465.1 Flaveria floridana
CTCCTTGGTTTCCTTTTTGGAAAGAGGATCAACAACAAAAGAGACAAATTTCAAAGCCTCTTTAAAGGCCTATTATATTGCATGAAATCATTCTTTAAAATTCTTCAAAAAGCACACACGAAATGAATGTTTATTGAAAGGGTTTGCGTTTATTGTGACAAAAGAAGTATTTTTCAATCTGTGCACAACAAAAAAAGGTTTCAAGGAACCCAAGTGTTAACCGGAATAACATATTACTTTTAACTTATGATTTGAGTTTAACAATAAGTACAAGTTTGTGTTTGTAAATTTCCCATAAATGAGATTATATTGAATCAATATCTGAAACACATCATATCAAAAGATAAAATGTATTGAAAGATAAACTCATGTCACCCAACGTATTTTGACCCCTATTAAGAAATAGATTGTTTTGACTTGGCCAACTCAACCTGACATTTTTTTATATACTTGTTATTGGCAAGACATAATGATTTACCATGTAAGTGGATTCCTTCGGTTACAAAAGCAGTAGAGGCTTGCACCAAAATTATATTGTTTTAATATGTGTGTTCCCTATTGATAATAATGAGCTTCCAAGGTCCAAGTGAGACTTGTTTAGCTATAAATAAATTATAAACACAACAGAGTACCATAGAAATATTACGAATTCAACCATTAGATAGACTTGTAATGTGAAGCAATTTAGATACACATAATAGATTTTGCAATGGTTTTTGATGTAGGTGGAAACAAAAGATAACAATTGAAAATGTTGATTCATAAAGAATGTCAGGAAAATTCTTCTAATTCTCATTGATTCACGAAGAATATCGACAACCGGGATAATCATACACTAACACACTCTTGTGATAAGGAGAATATGATTTTTCATTAACGGCAAAACTGTCCATCTCCTAGAGATTGTGTAAGGCCCCATTCCCGGAACACTTACAGTTGGACAATCATCGTATCATTATATATATATATATTACATAATTTATAAAATAAGCAACGGAATTAAGTTATCAAAAACCATTAATTTCATTAATAAATACAGATGTTAAGCAATACAACACTGTTAAATTACAAAAGACTCATTCACATACATTACAAAACAACAATATTATTATACGTGAATTGATGTCAGTCTTGCCCTACCGAGTAGCCTCCCCGTGTGCCATCCTCAGCAACATTACCTACCAACTGAAAATTCATAAAAGTTAACGTTGCTGAGTGAGTTCTAGTTTTAAAGTATTAAAATACTTTATACGGTTCATATAAGAAAATGCTCTTTCTTAACAAAATACTTTCTTTACTTTCGTACGTAAGCATTCATCGTACATACAACAAGTGTAACCTTATTTTTCATTCATTAACGCACAGATTCGTTCATTTTGTACTTTATCATTATCTTTCGTAATCGTTCGTTTCGTAATTTATCATTATCTTTCGTAATCGTTCGTTTCGTACTTTATCATTATATTTCTTAATCGTTCGTTTCATACTTTATCATTATCCTTCTTACTCGTTCGTTTCATACTTTTTCATTATCTTTCACTGTTTCTAGATCATGTCAAGTTTTTCCCCTATCGTGGCACGAAGCCACCATTCTAGGCACAAAGCCTCTTTACTTTCTGGCACAAAGCCCGTGGCCCGAAGCTACCATTCCGGGCACAAAGCCTCATCATTTCTTGGCACAAAGCCCGTGGCCCGAAGCCACCATTACGGGCACAAAGCCTTATCATTTCTTGGCCCAAATCCCGTGGCCCGAAGCCATCATTCCGGGCACAAAGCCTCATTATTTTTGGGGTCGAGTGACAAGGATCATGTTTCGTACTATGGATCAGTCACCAAGACTAATCCCCCTGTGTGTGAACCCTTATGGGTTAGCCAAAATCACACGCTATAATACACACAGCTGAGCTAATAACTCTCATGAGTTGTGATCCTCTTTTCATTCTGCTTGCAAGCCTTTTATTTCACTTGTTCTTTATGTTACACTTTCATTATCATTAATCTTATCTTTTTATTTAATAATAATACTTTACATTTATGATTATAAACACACACCACGTAAAGTCACACATCAATATATAATAACGAACATAAGAATGGATCATAATCATGCATAAAATAAGCATATACAAGCCACAAGTCAAACTAGGGTCAAAACCCTAAAATCTCAAACTTCCTAAAATTTCAGAAATTAAACTAAGTGTTCTGGGCGCATGGGAACTACGCAGTCTCATGAGCCCTGCTTAGGCGTATTATCATTATTCGGGTGCAAGATCCTACACTTAGCTGTTTTCACTAACTCCTGGGCATATGAAATGTTCAGGCGCATGAGCCTACACTTAGGCGCCTGAATAAGAATTAGGCGCATGGGCACTATTGGCGCGCATGACCCCAACACTTAGGCGTCTGGCCAAATATTCTAGGCGCATGAACCACTGTTCAGGCGCATGAAACACACTTAGTTATTCTTAGGCATAAAGTTGGGCGCATGAGGTACTATTTCAGCGTACAAGGGTACTGTTTAGGCGTTTGAACATCACTTACACTTTTCTAAGGCAAATGTCAGGCGCATGAGCCTTACTTAGGCGCATGACCACCTGTTTAACATGTTTCACTACTATTTTCAGTCCCAAACATCATTCTAACATGTTCTAAGCTTTTCACTACCATTCTAAACACTAACAAAGCCTCAATATGCATAACATGCCCATACACATACACATATACATACGGTTATACACATAACATTTGTAAAAATGTTTTTACATGCATTTTCAGCCCTAAAACTTTTAGAAACACATAAAAACCAGGGTCTAGAAACTCACCTAGGCTGCTTCCAAGCTTAACTCCTTCAACTTGAACTTTCCAAAAGTTTCTAATGCTTATACATGTCAAAAACACATACCCGAGCACATATGCACACATAAGAACATGTATTTTCGGTTTATTAGTCGAAAACACCACTAAAACCGAGTCAATTATGCTAAAATTTACTTACCAAGGCTAATTCAGCTGCTCTCTCTCTCTATAGTCGAAAACTCAGCCTTTTCTTCTTCTTCTTCTTCCTTTGTTTGTGGAAAAGCAGCAGTAGTAATGTACTAATATGGGGGCCATACTCCCATATATATCAATAATGGGTTTTGTACTTATTTACACTTTGACCCCTCCACTTATGCTTCTTTTATTTTCTTTCTAATTACTTTTATTTTCTTTTCTCATTCATTTTCTTTTTGCCTTTCTTTCTTTTATTTTATCAAAATTTTCGGGTGTTACAAGTCCACTCCCTTAAAGAGGTTTCGTCCCCGAAACCCGTCACTCTTTGAATAATTATGGGTAATGTTGTCCAATCTCTTCTTCAGCCTCCCACATAGACTTCGAACCCTTTCGATGTTTCCACTGTACACGCACCAGTGGAACCACTTTAGTTCTCAATCTCTTCTCTTTCCGGTCGATGATTGCCACTGGTTGCTCTACATAATTCAGCCGTTTATCCACTTTGATATCATCCGGTGCTACAATCATATCTTTATCAACTAAGCACTTTCTTAGGTGAGATACATGGAATTTCAGATGAATTCCACTTAACTCATCGGGTAGCTCTAGCCTATAGGCCACCACTCCTACTCATGCAATGATTCGTAAAGTACCTATGTACCTCGGGCTTAGCTTACCCCATTTCCTGAACCGGATGATACCCTTCCAATGTGAGACCTTCAACATGACTCTATCACCCACGTTGAATTCAATAGGTCTACGACTTCTACCTATCCTTGGCTACCTTCATAAAGGCTTTAATCGTTTTTAACTTTCCTGTCGTAGCCTCGATCACTTCAAGGCTTCCCAACTCTTTCTGTCGAATGTCACCCCAACATACGGGCATCCTATACTTTCTACCGTATAGCATCTCATAAGGAGGCATACCATACTGGTATGATAATTGTTGTTGTATGAGAATTCCTCTAATGGTAAGTGATCATCCCAACTCCCTACAAAATCGATAATGCATGCTCGAAGCATATCCTCGAGCGTCTAAATCGTTCTTTCAGACTGACCATCTGTCTGAGGATGATAAGCCATGCTAATGTGTAGCCTCGTCCCCATCACATCATGGAATCTCTTCCAAAACTTGGATGTAAATCGAGTGTCACGATCAGACACAATAGACACTGGTACACCATGACGAGCTATAATCTCGTTGATAAACAGATCTGCTAGTCTCTCGGATGAGTATGTCTCGCAGATCGGTAGGAAGTGAGCACTCTTTGTTAGACGATCAACTATCACCCAAATGGTATCACTCCCCCTCGTCATACGAGGTAGCTTCGTTATGAAGTCCATGGTGATGTGCTCCCACTTCCACTCGGGTATATCCAACGGTTAGATCTTCCCGTATGGCTTTTGGTGTTCTGCCTTCACTTGAAAACAAGTAAGGAACTTACTCACATACTCCACTACATCGCGCTTCATACCCGACCACTAATAATCTTTCTTCATATCGTGATACATCTTCGTGGCACCGGGATGAATCGAGTATCGAGTCTTATGAGCCTCATCTATAATTTGCCCATGTAATGAGAGATCCACATTCATCCGTTTTGGGTTCTAACATCGAGAGTGTTTTCACCCAATTTTGTGACTAGACCTCTCATTCTTTTGGAATTTAGGCGATCTTCTTTCAACTCCTCCTCTTGGAATTCCATCACCAATGTCATCATGTCAACGTTCATAACCAACTAATAAGCTTTCACCCAAATTGGCTCAGGTCTCTCTTTGCGGCTAAGGGCGTCGACCACCACGTTGGCCTTACCCGGATGATAATGGATCTCACAGTCATAATCTTTGATGAGCTATAACCATCTCCTCTGTCTCATGTTGAGATCCTTTTGCTCGAAGAATTACTTCAAGCTCTTGTGGTCGGTGAAGATGGTGCACTTCGTCCCGTATAAGCAGTGTCTCTATCTTCAACGCAAAGACCACAACCGCTAGCTCCAAGTCATGATTAGGGTAGTTGACTTCGTGGGTTTTCAGGTTTCGGGACGCATAGGCTATTACCCTTCCTCGTTGCATCACTACGCAACCCAATCCCGAATAAGAAGAATCTGAATATACCACTAAGTCTTCACTCCCTTCAGGTAGCGTTAAGACAGGAGCTTGAGTCAATCTCGTTTTCAACTCCTCGACAACATTCTCTTGTGCTTGGCCCCATACGAACTTCACATCCTTGTGAGTCAATTTAGTCAAAGGTGAGGCTATCTTGGAAAAGTCTTGGATAAATCTCCGGTAATAACCCGCCAAGCCCAAGAAACTACGGATTTCAGATGGCGTCTTTGGATACTTCCATTGCATCACTGCCTCAATCTTTGTTGGGTCCACCATGATTCCCTCAGCATTTACCACATGACCTAAAAATTAAACCTTGCGCAACCAAAAAGCACACTTAGAGAACTTAGCCTACAACTTCTCTTTTCTAAGTGTCACCAACACATCGCTTACGTGGCCGGCATGTTCCTCCTCACTTCTTGAATAAATCGGGATATCATCAATAAACACAATCACTGATTTATCTAATATTGGCCGACACACTCGGTTCATCAAATTCATAAAGGTAGCTGGCATGTTAGTTAGACCAAAAGACATGACGAGAAACTTGTAGTGTCCATAACGCGTGCGAAAAGCCATCTTAGGAATGTCTTGCTCCTTCACCTTCAACTGATGGTAACCAGATCAAAGATCTATCATTGAGAACCAACTGGCACCTTGGAGCTGATCAAACAAGTCATCAATCCTCGGTAGAGGATATCGGTTCTTCACCGTCAACTTATTCAGCTCTCGGTAGTCGATGCACATCCACATACTACCATCCTCTTCTTCACAAACAATACCGGAGCACCCCAAGGAGAGATGCTCGGTCGGATAAACCCTTTATCCATCAACTCCTGTAGTTGATCCATTAGTTCCTTCATCTGGGTAGGAGCTAATCGGTACGGTGCCTTGGCAACAGGTTAAGCACAAGGTTGAGCACCAGGTATCAGATGAATCTGAAACTCAATCTCGCGATCCAGTGGCACACCTGGTAAGTCTTCTAGGAACACATCCGGAAAGTCACATACCACTGGTATGTCGGACAATTGTGGTACTGACGCATCCATATCTTTCACGTAGGCCAGGTAGGCGCTGCATCCACGTCTCATGTACTTCCCTGCCACCGCCATCAAAATCACCTTTGGAACCGTAGTGATGCGATCACTGTAGACTGTCAGCGAACTTCCATCAGGCGCAATTAATCGAATCATCTTCTTACGACACATGATGTTCACCTCATAGGTTGCTAACCAATCCATCCTTAGTACTACGTCGAATCCGCCTAGGAGCATCACATGTAATTTAGCAGAAAACATATGACCTTCTAGTTCTATGGCATAGTCCTCTATCATATTAGTAATTCTAGTAGACTTACCAATAGCAGTTTCTACGTCAAAATGTTCATCGATACTTCTACTACTAATAGACAAATTATCACGGAAAGCAGTAGAAATAAAACTTCTACTAGCACGAGAATCAAATAACATAGAGGCATAAGTTTGGTTTATTAGAAACATACCTGACATAAAATCGGGGTCTACCCTGGCCTCCTCTGTGGTCATTGTGAAGGTTCTAGCACTTTCCCTCTGTCCTCTTTCTTCCGGATTTTTCTTCATCCCGGAACCCTTGGCCCGTGGCTTCTTGCAGTCCCTGCTCACATGGCCTTCCTCACCACAGTTATAACACCGTATAACTCCATACATCTTTGCCATATGACCGGGCTTCCCACACTTGAAGCACACATTCAATCCCCATTTACACTCACCAAGGTGCTCTCTCCCACATTTACTACACTTCTTTATCCCCGAACTCGATAACACCACCCTACGGTCATCCACTTTCATCCTTTTGTTGTTTGGAGTGAAACCACCACATCCAAACCTTTTCTGCCCCAGCTTTTGTCACCACTACCCATCTTCTTTACCTTAACCACCATCGACTCCTCTCTTTCATCATACAGCCTACCTACCAGGTCTACTACCGACCGAAAGGTACCCGACCGAGCAGTAATCAGATGCCTACGGATGTCAGCTGGCAATCCTTGGATGTACTTCTTGATCTTCCTTGACACCGACGTCACCTGATCCGGAACCAACCTTGCCATCTTATTAAACTTTGTGATGTATTGCTGGTGTGTCATGATGCCTGCCTCCAGCTGTTTTAACTCCCTCTCTATCTTGTTGAGTTCCCGGTGAGTACAGAATTCCTCAAGTATCAACTTCTTTAGTTCTGGGCACTTCATCTTTCCAATGGCCTTGCTACTCTCGGCCTGGACAATATTATCCCACCAGCACAAGGTCGAGTCCACAAACGAGTGTGTAGCAAATTTCACCTTCTGATCTTCTTGCCACTCGCTAATATCAAGTACCGCCTCCATTTCCCTCACCCATCGGTGAGCAGCAGCAGCATTGCCATTCCCATAGAATGTTGGGGGCTTGCATCTCTAAAAACCCCATAATTAATATAGCCCCATGCACTTTCCTGCATAGCTTCTTCCTCCTCCTCTTCACTAGATACAACCGTGTCAGTTTTCGATTGTTCTTTTTCCTCTCTTCCTATAGTCATTCTCCTATCTTTCTTCTCATCCTGCCTTACAGCTTTGATCACTTCAGTCACTACAGACGACAGAATCATCTGCATGACTTGATGGACTTCCTCTACCACCGCCTCTTTCACCGAGGCCCTTAACTTCGCACTCTCATCACCACCTTCCTGGTGATGCACCTCGGGCTCTTCACAGGCCCTCTCAACAGTCTTAGCCTTATTCCTAATAACACGTGGTTCAGCACCACATCCGCCATGTACTCCACCCTTAGAGGCCTTAAAAGATCTACCTCCATCTATCTCTAAACACTATAATATTCAAACACTCACACGGTCATTCAAGGTAATGTCTCGATTTATGTTAAGTATAGTAAGTCCCTAATTATAGTGGCAAGTTGTGATTAACCACTTACTTTACTCTTCACACCCCAAGCATTCCCTATCCTGACTACATCAGTATCTAAATCTACTATGAGCACATAATCAAATAGCACATGCATATAACTTCAATTAACGTTCGAGAAAAGAAATACCTGATGGCACGTAGCTACTCGGGCTGGCATCCCTTTCCTTTAGTCCCACTCTCAGTTTAAGTTTGGGTTTTGAAAATATTTACCCAATTCACTTAAACTTTAGCTCTGATACCAATTTGTAAGGCCCCGTTCCCGGAACACTTACAGTTGGACAATCATCGCATCATTACATTATATATTACATAATTTATAAAATACGCAGCGAAATTAAGTTATTAAAAACCATTTATTTCATTGATAAATATAGTTGTTAAGCAATACAATATTGTTAAATTACAAAGGCCTTCACTTTCATTACAAAACAACAATATTATTATGCGTGAATGGATACCAGTCTTGCCCTGCCGAGTAGCCTCCCTGTGTGCCATACTCAGCAACATTACCTGCCAACTAAAAGTGCATAAAAGTCAATGTTGCTGAGTGAGTTCTAGTTTTAAGGTATTAAAACACTTTATACGGTTCATATAAGAAAATACTCTTTCTTAACAAAATACTTTCTTTACTTTCGTACGTAAGCATTCATTGTACATACAACAAGGCATAACCTTATTCTTCATTCATTAACTCACATATTCGTTCGTTTCGTACGTTATCATTATCTTTCGTAATCGTTCGTTTCGTACTTTATCATTATCTTTCGTAATCGTTCGTTTCATACTTTATCATTATCTTTCGTAATCGTTCGTTTCGTACTTTATCATTATCTTTTACTATTTCTAGATCCTGTCAAACTTTTCCCCCAACGTGGCCTGAAGCCACCATTCCGGGCACAAAGCCTCATCATTTCTTGGCACAAAACCCTTGGCCCGAAGCCACCATTCCGGGCACAAAGCCTTATCATTTCAGGGGTCGAGTGACAAGGATCTTGTTTCGTACAATGGATCACTGTAACACCCGGATATTCCTAAAGAAATAAATAAAAAGGTAAAAGAGAAATAAAAAGTAGGAAATGAAAGTCAACCCAAAGTTAAGGGGTCAAAAGTGTCAAAAGGACAAAAAGTAATAAAAGTTGGTGAATAAAGGTGGTATGGCCGCCCAATTTGGCCTGTACAACACTTTTCATTCGGGAATTCTAGAGAGAGAAAGAGCAGAATCAAGTTTTTTGAAGAAGAAACAAGAAGTTCGAAGTTTCTTGTAAGAATTCTCGAATTATTGATGCTTTAGACCATTCTAGACCTGTTTATATGCTTATAAATGTGATTTGTGTGTTCGGGTTGTATATGTGTGTGTGTTTTAGGTGTTAGAAACGTCTGGGAAGTTCAAGAAAGTGTATCAAACCTAAAAACAACTAAGGTGAGTTTCTAGACCCTGGTTTTCTCTTATTTTAAAAGTTTTGGGGCTGAAAATGTATGCAAAAAAATCATTTTTTACAAATTGTTATGTATATAACCGTACGTATGTATGTTGTATGTTGATGTTTTATTGTTTTGAATGCTTGTTTGAGGGTTGGACTGGGTGTAACAAGCTTAGGACAGATTATGATGATGTTTGGTATCGAAAAACAACTTAGAATTTTATAAGTAGGTGTCCATGCGCCCAAACAGGGCCATGCGCCAAGTGTTTGGCCTTAGAAAAATTTCAAGTAAGGTCATGCGCCCAAACAGGGCCCATGCGCCTGAAATTATGACTTAGAAATTTTAAGTATAGGATGATGCGCCAAAATAGTAGTCCATGCGCCTAGAAATGCCTTAAAAATTCTAAGTGAAAGTTGATGCGCCTGAACAGTAGTTCATGCGCCCAAATTTTTGAAGAAATTACTAAGTGTTGGGGCTCATGCGCCCCAATAGTGCTCATACGCCTGGACCCCATGCGCCCAAGTGATCCATGCGCCTAAGTGAAACTGTTAATTATTTGATGAGGCGCCCGCATAGTGTAAATGCGCCCATAGAGGGCTCATGCGCCCAAATAATGTTGGTGCGCCCAACACTTAGAAATTTTTACAGAATTTTCTAGGAGTATGTGGTTTAGGGTTTTGACCGTGGTTGACTAAGGGCTTATTAATGATGATGTTTCATGCATGATATGATTACCTATGATTGTCCCTTATTATTGTTACTATATTATTATCACTAATTTATTATTGTTAACAATATTATCATTATTTTAATATTGTTAAGTACGAGATGACATTATGTGGAATGTTTATGCTCACACGAAAAGTATTATCATTAATAAAGTGAAAGATTAATGATAAAGGGAAAAAGGGGAACGTAAATGAATAAAGATAAGTCTTGCAAGCAAACGTACATAGGTGAGCGACTCGGTGTTGCAAAAGACTCACAGGACAAGTGAAATCCTTGAGATTTCCATAGAGGTGAGCGACTCGGTGTCGCAAAAGACTCACAGGACAAGTACAATCCTTGAGATTGCCATAGAGGTGAGCGACTCGGTGTCGCAAAAGACTCACAGGGCAAGTGCAATCCTTGAGATTGCCATAGAGGTGAGCGACTCGGTGTCGCAAAAGAC
>BJCO01465559.1:0-10585 GCA_018326465.1 Flaveria floridana
CGTCATGCGTTGTGGGTCCATAACGCACGCAACTCATCACGTTGCATGCCATTATGAGATTTCTTGAGGATTCCCATAAACGGGATTACTTAAGAAATCTTCTATAGATTTTGATAAGTTCGCCACGCATAGGATGCGTGTGCGTAGTACATGCAACAAAGTATGTTGCATGAGAGTGTCAAGAGTATTCCGTCAGGGTTCCGATGTACGGAATTACCTAAGGAATATTCTTCAGTAATAAAAATATAATTTTCTTATATTTTTGAACATAATATCTTCTCTAGAGGTCGCTGTATGATCTTAAGGTTGCTGTGGAAACATATGAAACCTGGGATTACCTAAATAATCTCTTTTATATGAACCCTCAGCAATCATAGAGAAGATAGACAAAGTAGAGAAAGCTGTATTTTGTAATCGTGTCAATGATGTAATGACTTTTATGAATGAATGAGAATGTATATTTTATTAATTCCGCTGCGTTATTTTAAGATTATATACATTATGTATGTTTTATGTGCGATGAACCACCAACAGTAGGGCGCCCGGTGAGCGGGGCCTTACATTGAAAGTGGTCTCTCCATCTCTCAAGATAGAGGAAAGACTCGTCACCGCCTAACCCTCCCAGACACTGCTCATGAATAGGATATACTGGGTATGTTTGTTTGTTTATGTTGAACATAAATACGAGAATAAAGAGTTTTACGTATACGTAACACTATGTCAAATGAAAAATGGTTACATATACGTAACCTATATATGACGTGTATGTAAAACCATGCTACGGTTTTTCTTTTGATTCATACTATTATTTGTATATACACACTCACAAATATAAAGGATAGTGATAAAAAAATTATAAGAATGTGACTAGTTTCATTAGTTTTCTCTAGTTTTCACATAACTTTATGTTTTTCTTAAGTTATTGAACAACAAACCTATAGTAATCACGTATTACACCATTGTCTGGTTTTGAACTTAGGGCATTTCTTTAAGAGGAAAAATCTCTAGCAAGAATCCTTGATTAACAAATTTGTTTTAACTCATTGATACACATTGTCTAAGATCCATAAGAAATTATAAGCTTAATTATGCTTTGAAATCATTAAACGACTTTGAGGCTTGATAGGTAGAAAAAGGAAGTTATGTTGAAGCAATTAATGAAATTTTTTCCATATAAAGTTAAGCTTATGATAATATTCCGTGACAAATATCCTTTTTGAGTTAATGAATTGCCTTTTGATACAAACTAAAAACAACTAACCAATCTATTTTATCATGTTTCCTTCTAGTCCTTCCAAACCTCACATGCAAGTTTTGAATAGATTGACCTATATACATTTTATACGAAAATCAAAATACTTCAATTTGTTGGTGCCACTATGAGTTCCAACAGATTGCAAGAAAGCATTCAAAGACAAGATTTATTCACCTATTTGGCTAGCTAGAAGCGATCACACTTATTGAAATTTAGCCATTCTGAACACATTATTTATCATATTAACATTCTTATGAAATATGTATGGAGCTTAAATTTGCATTTAGTTTTTAAAACGAACAATTAAATATATATAAGAATAATAATCATAGTTTTAAGAGTCTAACATGACAAATGGACCAATTTGTATTTCTTATCATGTATGTTAAATTAGTCGTTAATGATAACTGTAATAGTTTAATAACCATATTATATACCTTGCACAATTTTCTTCTAACATACATCACCCCTTGACAATATGTATAAAAAATGTTACAATGCATAAGCTTATGAATTAGTTACATTTTAATCTTTACGGATCATCAATCATTGACAATTTCAAAACAGTAAAGGTCAAAAATTTACAAAAACCCAACAAAAAAGAATTCACTAGAATCCTAATTATATCCATCATAGGATATGGTCTCTACTAATTTCCGGTGAAGTAGATTTACTCCTTGAGCTAGAAATTGGCAAGGAATTCGAACGTGTAGCTTGCGAATTCGTCATTGTTGCCACCATATTTTTGTTATAGATTGTTGATGAACATTTATTCGCGTTTGAAGTTGAAGGAAAACTCGAAAACAATGGAAATGTATCTCCTGGTTTAACATTCTGCCCGGATTTGTCACCTCCGCCTTGACCTCCCACCGCACCACCACCAATTATTGACGTCAAAGCCGCCTGTAATACTGACCGGAAGTTAGGGTCTGATGTGATTGCTCTTGTTGCAGCTTCAATGGTGTCTGGTTGTAGAGAATGTTGATTGTTGTTTGTTTTTGTCATTATGGGCTTATTTTGCATGAAAGAATGGTAAATGTTTTCTTGAGGTTGTATTGATCCAAAGTTGAGGGACCCAATTTGATTTTTCCCGAGGGACCCATTGCTCCAAGAAATTGGCAATGAGTTAGACTCCAATGAGCTAAAGTTTAAGTTTGTGGTTGAGTATTTTGGAGGGAAAATGTTTGCCATGGGTGGTGATCGAAAGTCATAAGGTGATGATGCTGAAAGTGTGTTTGAAGTAAGATCAAGTGTGACAGTTGGGCATGAGGGAGAGGGTGATATCGAAGAATGTGGTAAGTATATCGGCTTTAGTTTTGAGTTCTCGTTGAGATAAAAGTTTAGGCCATGAGAAGTGGTGCTAAGGTTAGGGTTTGAGTTTGATCCCGATGTTGTGGACCCCGATGTTAACATATTGGCGGCAGCCGAGGTGGTGGAAGCCATAGCAGTGGCGGAGACAGGCAGTGGATGGTCGTGTGTTCCTTCGTATGTTGTGATCAAAATTGACATATCTTGAGGACATCTTTGTACCTACACAATTAGATCAATTAGAACTGAATCCGATTTTTCTCATTATTTTCATATCCGCAATTGCGCGAAAAGAAGGCTCGGCCCCAAGTTGTATCAAGATCAAAGTTTTAGCTAATGTTAGCACCAATCTTAACTGTTAGAATAAATTTTAGTTGGAAAAACAAATAGTTGCCCTAGCATAATTTGAACACTACATTACTTCATTATCTTCTAAAATTTTACCTGTTTCCTCACTGGGCAAGTTGTAGACACAGTGCAACGATAATATGCACGTGGACAAGGATTTCCTTTCGCGATCTTCTGTCCATATTTTCTCCATTGACATCCATCGTTCATCTGAAAATGAAAACCCGAATTTAAATAACTCTTGTAAATTAATATCGTTTTGTCAAAAACATGAGGGAATAATGTTGATGATTACCGTTGGGGTGTCACAGCGAACCCTAACGGAAACCCTGGTTTTCTTTGCCGGGTTTTGTTGTGACACTTCAGAATCATCTTGCCTCCTTTTTGGAGTCTGAGGTTTTTGAGGGGTCCAAGTCTCTCTACCTTCATTTTCAGCATCATCCAAACTATTATCCAGGATCGGGTTGACCGAAGATTCGACTTGCGTGGTGGATGAGATGTCAAATTTCCTGCACTCAAGCCCAAGATCTAACCCTTGTGTAGTTTTACCAAGAGGTGTTGAACATCTCTTATCTTTCTTGGTCAGATCGAGTGATGATGTTCTTCCCAGACTAAGGGAAACAAGCTCGGACTCGTCATTGATTTGCGGTTCATTGTTATGGTTGATTTCAGTAGTGACCACGGTTGAAGCTTCTTGTTGTTGATGAAGAATATCTTGGAATTTATGTTGAAGTGTTTGATATTCCTTCATGATCTGATCCAACTGCATCCTTAGCCTTTGGTTTTCTTCCCTCACCTCGCCCATTTCGACTTTCGTTAACTCAATCTGCTTCTCATCCTGCATTAGTTCAAACCCGTTTGATTTTAGCTACATTTGTGCAAAATTATAGCGCACACACGTTATATTTATATTATTGTATTGTTGTTGATACGTAAGCTTATGCTATTTGGATTAATATGATTGATTGAGTTCACATATAGTTAGAGACTAGTGTTCAGATGACATACATTTATAATAAAACAAATCCCATATGAACGATCACATGATTATATTAACAAACAATTCACTATGAAGAGAGTTTGTTAATAATGGATAATACAAGTTAATAAGTTGAATATGTATCGAATGATAGACGTACGTTCAAGTTCATATTACATCCTATGCATTCTTGTACATGACGGGTATCAAATTAAGATCGTCATCTTTATGTTTTAGACTTTTCATAGCTTGTACGGGTTTTTTTTTTTTTTTTTTTTTAAGGAAAACCCATTATTAGCTTGGGGTTTTTGTCGTAAGGATAACTTAATATACTAAGTTTAATAACCTTCTTATGGGTTGTTAATTTCAAGTCAAAAAAATATCATTTTAAGGAGTTATTCGGATACATATATTTTTTTATTTTAATTGTGTGTAAACGACGTCAAATCAGTTGGTTGAACTTTATGTTTTTATTTTTTTTTCTGTTTTTCTTCTATTTTATTTTCTGACATGAGTTATATAACTCCAACACGCACTTTCAAGGACTCAAGTTTTTCAAATATAGTGTTCTATCTCTTGAATAAATTCACATACTAGAGAGTTATTAAACTATAGTCGCAACCTTTTTATAGATTAGTAAGTAGATCTTGAAATTTTCAATGTTTCATCAACCAAGATGAACTATGTATTGAATCTTGAAATAATACAAGTCTAAATAAGACATTTCATTGGTCAAAATATCAAAGATGTTAATATGTAGTTTATACAAATCATTTTTGAAACATAGCCCAAAAGATCCAAGATAATCAAGGGATCATAAACATATTTTTCGGGAACTCCTTTCTTTTTTTTACTCAATTTTAAACAATATATATAGAAATAATAAAACTAACAAAAAAATTTCAGCTTCTGATTCCTTAAAGACTCAATTTTCTCTCTTTTATGAAGGTAATAACCATTATATATGCACAGACCAGAGAACTAGAAGAATTCTTGAAAATAGAGACCTTAAATGCTTCCAATTGCAAACTAATTTGTTATATTGACACATAAAAAGTTGTAAGAAAGGAAAATGGAAGAAGGAAAAGATAATTACAAAGAACGTCACACTCATCTTCACATAATATAGTAAGTTTATCATACAAACTAAGTAAGAAATATAACAGAATAAAGCTTCAAGCACGTAAGAACAATTGAATAACATCTCTTTCTATTATAGAAAATAGCAAATAATATGATTTTTATATGTTTAATAATACATATAAAGGCCAACCTCTTGTTCACTGTCATGGGGATCATCTCCAGCGTCTTCCTTCTTGATTTTGGTTGTTTTTCTCTGATCATCCTCCATGGCTACTTTCTGTGGCAAAAGTATTTCACTGGTGCTATAGAGATCAATTGAATAGAAGTATAAATGACGAAGATATAGCAACTTAGATCTGTTCTTATAATGAGGTGGGCATCAATGTTTGACTTGTATGTATATACGTTTTCTTTTGTTCAATATTTCATCAATTATCAAATATGGAAAAATGTCAATGCTCCAATTGCATGCCATCACCTAAGATATTATTTTACTACTACTAGTGTCCTTTTTTAATTTATGAAGAAGACTTCATTTATTTATTTGAGCTAAAAGAATATATATGTGTTTTGGTGTATATATAATAGTGATGTACCCAAACGAGACTACTTTCATGTACAAAATTGCATAATACACTTTACATAGACCGGGCAAATATAAGAAGAGTTACAAAGAGTATGATGTAAACGGTTGCATAACCTTTTGTGTTATTACTAAAACAAAAGATACAAGAGTTTAATTGATTCTTATAGTTTTTTATTATGTTTTGAGCATCAATCTCTCAATGTATAGGGTGTGACCATACGAAGTGAAAAATTATCCCAAGCATACAAAGTTGTTATACAATTGCACACCAAATGAAAAAGTATACTGTTGTGACTTAATTACGCACGTTTTAATATAAGTTTTAATTAAAACATAACCCGGCAACGTTTGGTCGGTACCCATGGGTGAATTATTATATATTTCAAGTTATTGCCAACAAGAAATATTGAAATTTTAAATTCCGGTTTGATGACATTTTTATTTTAACGACGTTTTGATATAAATTTTATTAAAAACGATCCATAGCAAACACACAAGAAAAACCCATTAGTAATTAAATATGATCAATTAATGTATCGTTTATCAGCAAATATTGATAATGGTAATGAAATGTTTATTTCGTACAGAATCTAGCTATTTAACCTGTTATCTAATTATTATAATATATAAGATAAGTATAATTTTTATAATAGCTAAGAGAAGACAATATATGAACGAACAACTTGAAGAATTCAACTTCAACGTTTAGGTCAGTTTTTAGATTATAGAGGTTAGACCCGCAAGAAACGGGCCTATTTGCTGACTGCCAATCCATTTTTTATTTATTTATTTGTTTATAGCCAATTAGCAGCTAAATATCACATGGTTGAAGTTTCCTACATACAAAAGTCAAACATAAAAAAAATTCAAATACTTTATGAAATTATCATTTCGTCTCAGGATAGTTGAAATGGTAACATGTTGAGAGGTTAAATCTTTCACTGACCGGTAGTAGAGTATTAAAGTTGTTCTAATAAACATAAATAAAATATCAATGATCGGTTGTTGAGTTACATCACCGTTATTTTGTGTTTAGAATTATTAGGGTTTCAGATCATGACTTTGTAGCGTGTTGGCATTAAGGATTACTCCTCATAAAATTATTACGAAGTTTAAATTTGTAAGCAATATGCTTTGAGGTTGATGTAAACAAAAAACAACTGGAGCTCTTAGCATGAACATGTGAATTACAAGAAAGTTACTTAGAAATATTTGATACAACTCAGTGAATTATGTAAAGTTATCAAATCTTCCAAATCCAAAAGACCATATCTTCCAAAGGCAAAGATTAAGTCTTCCGAAGCCAAAGATAAAGTCTTCCGAAGCTTTAAAGACAAGGTCTTCCGAATCTAAATACTGATTTTTTCGAAGGTAGAGAAGACATGATTTTTCTGAATTATCTTTTGACAAAAGCTAAACAACTTGCCGCTGCCACCTCTGCAAACTCACCAACTTATATGAGTTTGTGAAAAGTCCATACTTTTGTCAAACTGTATATTAAGGTATTTTGTCTGTAACTTTCTACTTTTGTACTTTTATCATTTTCTAACAAATAAGGATGAGAGTTATGATATGTCATGGTAACAAGTAAAAAAGGTAATCTGTATATTGACTCTACATTAATCTTGTTGTCTAGATTAGTGTTTCTAGCTGACCTTCAAAATATGACCGGTTGTAGATTTAATATAAAGTATCTTAAGTACTTGTATCTTATGATGAGTTGTGTAATACTTGTAGGAACTTGAGAACAATATACATCATTCTTGAAATATCATATTTGAGTGTTCTTGTTTTTTACTTATGTTCATTGCTTTATCGTAATCAGTTTTATATTTGATTTGTTAAGTGTTCTAAGTATTTTTTCATTGTGACACTATTGCATTGACTTCCTTTAATGGTCCCGCAAAATTATTTTAAATTATTTCATTTTATATTAACAAAATTAATTATGAAATATGAAACAAAAGATTACAATAAAATGTTTGGTAAACGATGTCTGTTGATAAATTTAGAGATAAACTATTAGGGTTTCGGCTACATATCCATGTAAAGTTAAAAATAGCCTCGTATTGCATTTTCTTTGCTTTTGAGTTCTTTTATAAATCATCTACACCTCTTTGTTTGTCTCTTAAACATTAAAACTTTAAATTTGGATTCTTGCATTCCAAAAACATTTAACCTGGCTTCTTTGTACCATCTTCCTCGCCAAAAAAAATACGTCTAATTAATAAGATGGCAATATCGGTTTCTGGTAACAATGGAACTCTATCCTTAATTGTCTTAAACAAGGTTTTACAAGAACAACCAGGCTAAATTTGCATAAAATTTGGATCCCGACGTCTCCTTGAGTAATATTTACAACCCATTATTTGTTACAACCTACCTTTATTTTATGAATATCCTTTTTTAACGGCCAATATTATTAGAAAGGGTCTAACAAGAAGCTAAAACTCTGGAGAAAATTACAATAAGAAGGAAAACAACCTACGTATTAGACATTGCATACAATTAATATGCTTCACCAATATAACATGCAGCAAAAACGAACAAATCCTTTAGCTTTGAATCCAAGTCCTCGGTTCTTGATCTACTTCAAACCCACATAGCCGACAATATTTTGATGTTTCCAATGAGATTTAATATACTAATTTTTTCTTTATTATAACAAACATTGTTCCTAAGCTTCCAAATTCATCAAGTGGATACCAAGATGATAGAATACACCGCTCTCTTCTTTAAGTCATTACCGTCAATTGTGTTATGAACTTCCACAAGTTCTCTGAATAAGAACACAAAAATGGATGGTATTTTGCACCATTGACCAACAATGCTCCAAATATGATCAGCAACATTACAATAGATGAAAACATGATCCAGAGTTTCGTCTTGCTCCTCACAAAGGAGGCAAGGGGTGATTGTATGGGGATGTTTCTACGAATCAAACCATCTTAGTGGGGATTCTTCACATCTCCGCTCTCTAATTGAAGATATTGATCTCTTTTGGAACCCGTTAATTCCATACCAAGCTATAAAAGATACTTGGTGTGATTTTCCGAGCATATAGTTTTTC
Source organism: Flaveria floridana (assembly GCA_018326465.1). NCBI lineage: Eukaryota > Viridiplantae > Streptophyta > Magnoliopsida > Asterales > Asteraceae > Flaveria > Flaveria floridana. Next base: position 8,630 of record BJCO01465559.1, read on the forward strand.
AACATATTTAATTGAAAAACACCATTGCCCTCTTTTTCCCATCTCCATTGATCCTTATGGCCAGAAAAAAGAAAATTTGCTAGCATATGTATTAGGTCATTGAATTCAAGAGATTTCTCATTTGATCTAGTACTTCTTTTCCATCTTTAAAATGTAAGGCCCCAATCCCCAATCCCGGGACGCTTACAGCTGGTCGATCATCACACCAAAACATACATTTTTATTCATCTTATATAAACATTACAGTAGAAACAATCAAAATGACATCTCATTTCATCATAAAAAATTTTGCAAAATAATACATCGTTAAACAATTACAAAATATATATTGTTGCATTACATCACAAAAGCATTATATAAATGGATGCCATCTAAAAGAGCTGAGTAGCCGCCCCTCCATCCTCAGCAACCTTACCTGCCAACTGGAAACACATAAAAAGTTAGCGTTACTGAGTGAGTTCTAGTTTCATAATAAAACATACTTTTCTTTCGTTAAAACCGTTCTTTACTTTCATGCGATCATACATCATACGTACACATGGATAATATCGTTGTTATCTTCATCGTTCGTTCGTTAACTTTCATTCACATTCGTTCATAAATTCTTACTTTCAGTCGTACGTTCATTACTTTCGATGACATGAACATTACCCCGAACATTGTGCACGAAGCGGGTAACTGAGTCTAAGGTCTTTCATAGACCTTGAACATTGGGCACGGGGCTGGCTCCAGTACCTAGGGTAAGTACATTCACCACTTATCTTTTCTCTTTCATTTTGGATCAATGCCATATGCTGTACCCCGAACATTGTACACGAAGCTGATGCTGGACCTGTGGTAATTAAACCATGAATATTGTGCACAAAGCTGATCCAGCCACCTAGGGCAAGCGGCAAGGATCCCATACATATGGTCAATCACAAATATTGGACCCCAGTGTGCATCCTTCGGGGTAGCTAAATCGCACACCGTTGAGCTAACACCTTCATTGGGTGTGCACCTCCATACATTTGCTTGTAAGCCTTTCTTACATTCATTCATTCATTCATTAATGCATGCATTCTCTCATTACATTCCTCTTTTCGTTATCTTCCACTTTACGTTACATAATACTTTTGTTTATTCATTAACATAACACATAAAGCCACGAGAAAGATAAACATTTATCATAATAAGGAACATCAATATATACAGTAGCAACATCATACAGGGCATCATCATACATACATAACATACATCACGCATAAACATGCAACATCATCATCATCATACCCGACATAACTTCTAAGCCTCAACGGCCATCTTACATGTATTTACGAGAACATTCAAGTCAAAACTTACATCCACACTTTCCCTTGAAAGTCAGTAATTAAACTATGCTCCTCCTCGGGTACAACATCCCTATTTGGGCGTATGGGCACCCTTCAGTCGCATGGCCTCCATACGACTGAACATCATGCGAATGGACCAATACGGATGAACCCCAATACGAATGAACACCCAATCGTGCGAATGGACCTCATGCGGATGGACTCTATGCGAATGGACCTTATGCGGATGAACACTATACGAATGGGCTCTCAGTCGCATGACTCCCCATGCGACTGGCCCTCCAGTCGTGCGACTAAGACTCAATCGTGCGAATGAACTCCAATCGTATCTCAGTTGGCCGTATGCCCTCCTGTCGGTCACCTAGCCCTAGCTGATGCAGAATGAAGTTCATCCCTGTAGAAGACTAATCAAGGCTCGGCAAAACATTTGAAGTCTGAATGAAGTCGAATTCTGAAGACTGCTTGTGCGAAAGCCAGATTCACGCGAGAAGAAGCACTCACGCGACAACTGACTCCACGCGAAAGACTGGACCCGCGCGAAAGGCTTAGCCACGTGAAAAGCAAGTCGCGCGAGAACTCTTTGTTTAGTATAAATAGCTTAGTTTTCATTTTGTAATTAAGCTTT